>JZKD02S1673196.1:720700-748431 GCA_000966675.3 Picea glauca | reverse complement strand
TTTGTAAGTGTTTGAAAGATGGTATCATTACATTTGATCAGAGTTTTATACTTTGTAGTACTTGAAAACCTCCATTTGTTATTTCAACTTGAAACCATGGCATACACATAAATCTATGAGGTGATTGCTTGCCTAATTTTTTTGATTAGTCACATGTCAATATGTCAAATCCATACGCACCGAGCAGATAGAGGAAGTATTCAGTTGTTTGCAAATATAAAAAGATGCACAGGTGTATCTTTGATGGAAGTCATTTATCAAGGTAACTATATAGGAAGGAGTTATGTATTCCTCATACAGATTACAGAGGAAAAGTGCAAAGTATGGAAAGACCTCCAATGATCCTTATTCAGAATTTTGGAATGTCATAGGTTGATGAAGATAGTTATCAGAACACTAGCTATAGCTAATTATACAACCAACATGTAGACAAAGTAATTAAAGGATCTTGGTCACTCATACCTTACTTATACTCTGTTTTTGCCTAAAGAATAAGAGCATATATATATATACTTGGGTAGCAGACTCTTTCCAACAGTCATACGACATTAAGGACTTTCGGTGACCTAATCAATATTTCAGCTAATTTGAAAAACTTCAAGGCAAGAGATCTAGATAAAGAAAAGATATTTTGCAACATTCTAGAGGACATCTATAGATAGCAGAAGAAGCCAGGTAGTTCAGTTTTTCAATTCTGAACATTTTCAGAAAGTTACAGGATTGGGTAGTTAACATGCCCAAATTTTGCCTCTCTTAGCTACCGAAAGTAGGGCTTTTCGGTAGTTAACATGCCCTCTTAACTACCAAAACCTGTACATGGCAGCGAGGTCATATTTTTGCCGAGATTTGACTTTTTTCTCAACCAAATCTTTCGAGGTTGGTTTCTAAAGATGCATAATAATTAAATACATCAGATTTAAGGTTTTATCTTGATCTATTTAATGTTTAAGAAAGTGGAAAAGTGAAAATGGTGACCTAGTTGATGAGCAAAAAAAACTGTCTTTTTGCCAAAGGTGGCAAATTAGAATTTCCTATGAGGATTCATCAGCCTTGGAAGGCTTTCTACATCTGTCAAAGAGTTTGGAGGATATAAAGGCTATCAAGATAGAGTTTGAAACCTAAGATAGGATATTTTGTTTTGACTTTCCATTTTTAGAATTCTAGATCCATTTTTATAGGATCTCATCCTACACTTGTTTGGTTTGACTATTTTTAGAAAATCTGATCCATCTTTCAAGGATCTAGATTTCATCTTGTAAGGCTATAAAGCCAAAGACATTTGGAGCACCAAAGGGTTCAACTTTGAGTTCAGCTACACTGCTACTGTAATAGAGACCCTTTCTAATATAGCAAGGCTTACGAGCTTCTTTCATTGGTGTTATCAGACCTTCTCTTCCTTCTCTGTTTTCATTCTTATGAGTGAATGCAATTCTTTGTCTATGCTTATATAATCCATGGGTGAATTTCATTTCACCATCTGATTGTTAGGCAAAGGATCATAGGTGATTATACTAGTTTCATAGACCCATCATACTTATTGTTTTATATAATGTGTGATCTGGTTTAAGTGATTAGTGTTGTTCTACTTGATATATTATTCTATTTGATTTCATCTCTTGAAGTCCTTGTGTTGTTTGATATCCCTAAATAGTCTTGAACACACAGTCTAGTTGGTTAGATATTCATCTTGATTCGACCCCTTACCCATAATTGAGTTAATTATTGAGAAAATAGTTACAAAAAGATTAAGTTACCAAGCATCTCCGATATACATCCTAGGAGATTTTCTTGGAGTGATAACATCCCCCATTCCCTAGTTTTCCCCAATCCCCTCCACACCTAATCCCCCTTCTCTATCCCTAATTTCTAAAGACATCAATTTTTGAGTCGCTGTGTTAAGATCAATGTGCATGCACTCTAGAACATGTGTGCATTATAATGTGCACACGTTCTAGAGAAAATGTGTGCTTTTGTGAAATAAAAAACAAGAAAAACACAATTCCCCACCTCTTTCTGTCCAAAAAATTCTCTCATGTTTGTAGAGTACCTAACATCTCCTGTGCAAAACTGTAACATCATACATTTTTTTATGTTTATTGGTGTAATTGGAAGGAATTTTTTCCCTTTTTGTGTAATTGGAAGGAATTTTTTGTCTTTTTGTGTAAATGGAAGGAAATTTTTTTGTCTTTTTGTAAAACAACATCATACACATTTTATGTTTTTAGTGTAATTGGAAGGAAATTTTTTGTCTTTTTGTGTAATTGGAAGGCAATTTTTGTCTTTTTATGTAATTGGAAGACAATTTTTGTCTTTTTGTGTAACTGGAAGATTTTTTTTATCTTTTCATTATTGGATACCCTTTAAACATGGGGAACAAATGTAATCAATAAATAAAGTCTTTGAGGAAAGAGAAACCCATTGAAAAGGTCATTGAAGAATAGAAAATGTAAGGTTAGGTATGGAAAAATGTAGGATTTTAGCAGAGGCCAATCCAAATTCTAGCACAATAGATGCCATTGTTGTTTCTCCTCCATCACCATAAGAAAAGAGAAGGATTTTAGTATAGGACAATCTAGTTTTGACCTCTAGTGAACCTCCGATGACTTTTTCATCAAGATAAGTCGTTGTGGATAACATAAAATGATGGATTTGCTTGAAGATAATTATATTATGGATGAAATTAGAGAGAAAATCGGTGCACAATATTTTGGTGAAGAAGTTATTGTTGTGAAAACTCTTATTTGATAGTTACACATTGCATAAAAGGCCCATGATCATGTCCACTCTCCTCCCAAAATTGACTTGCATGTTATTGAAAGGGTAATAACTTGTACATTTGTAACTCCACAATAGAGAGGTCAAGAGTGCCAGAATACAACTCCATCATCCCTACCTAGATTGAGCAGTGTGCACTGAATAAATCCTGAACAAATTCAGGTGGATGAAAGTGGTCTAACATCACTTGAAGCTAAGTTACCTAACTAAACTATTCATTATTAAATAATATTTTGAACCAAAATTTGATACAACTAAATGTTAGTTATTTTTGTCTTTGTTAAAATCTATGATTTTTACTGTTGTTAGAAGAATTTTAGGCATTGAAATAATTAAAATTTAAGAAAGAGGTAGTCATATTGTTAGAAGCATTGTGTATGATTTTCATAAAATTGGTAAGAAAACTCATTCTTAATACTGTAATGTAGCCCGACATGTCTTGTCACAATCCATTGTTAGAAAGATCACAAGAAAACACCATTTGCTCAAACAAACATCTCATCTCATTAAATGTGATTTCAAGACCCTTCGAAAGTATTATATTAGGTGATATAGCCTCAAAAAAGGTGGATACAAAATTTGTGGGTATTCATTGGTAGGCTACTTCGTTCTGACATGAAGTTAATTGGAGAAGTTAAGGGACCAGTACAAGTTTTTTGGCATGAGATCACTAGGCCTTCTTCCAACCAAAAATATGTACTAAAATTGAGGAAGGTGATCTAGGGACCATGAACCCCACATTAAACACTTTTTTGACATGACACAAATATAATTGTATGAGATTAAGGAATGAGCATAGTGCACTTAATTTGGGCCAAATATATTTCAAGAAATGTAAACCTTGGTATGTTTGAATAAAAATAATATGTAACACATGTTGTTGTAGATACCACATCGAATATGGTTATTATTATGACACACATATATGTATTTTTTGTGTATTTCATAACACTCTTATGTAATAATGCTCAGTTATATTACCACTAACATCATCTAGAGACTTTATTCCTATAATCATGTGTACAAGGCTATAGGGTTGTACATATTATCCATCTTTCTTAGATGGGACATTCCCCAGGTGCGGTGGAATGGAATTAATGAGAAAGTGCATGCATGTGAGCAATGAGTATGGATTGGGGAGGAAGGAGGATAACCTACAAATCTTCAAATATGTCACATATGATACTAGGGGAGGGGATGAAAGAAAAAATATGCATTTGATGACTTTCCAAGTTAGTAAGGAGTATTTAAATGGTATATTTTCTTTTAGATTGCACTTTGAAATTAGACAGAGATAATTATTGTAATAGTGATATTATATATGTCTTTATTGTTGTCCCATCATGTACAAGTCTACGACTTTGTCAAGGATTTATTCTAAAAGACCCAATAATATGTTTAGCATGTCCATGTGGTTCGATGGAAGGATGACCATTTTAGAATATGTAGAGATACATTTCTCATTGGTACTATCTTATCAATGGTTGATTTTGCTAAGAACTACACCCTTCAGTCGCAAAATGAGATTCAAAGCCAATATTATCACACAATTGTGAAAGCGAACGATGGGTAGAATTGACCAAAAGGTAAAACATCTAAGATAAATGAAAACAAATCAATGTTTGATGTCTATGGCATAAATTTTAATCTTGGGAAATGATGTGTGATAACCAATGGAAGTTCCCCATTATATTATCCTTCATTAGACATGCATTTACAATGATATTGGTGCATTTTATGATGCAAGGAGTGCATTTAAGCTCTTGGAATCCTATAGGTTAGAAAGAATATGGAAGGTTTGCATTGAATGGGTTCTCATGTATGGGAATTTCATGCCTTACTCTCTTCCTTGGTAGGAATTTTTCTGTTGGAAGAATTTGTTCAATAGGTATCTAGCACCCATAATGCTTCATCCATCTACAAACATACAATTTAGAGGATTGGAGTATACATTAAATGCATTGTGTGCATTTCTAGCCACATGGACTTATTTGTATTGTATGTGAAATGGTTGTATTTGGATTTTGTTCAGTCATAGTCATAGTTAGAGGAAAACTTGGTTTTGATGTTTGGCACAAAATGAGGTTTTCTACCTTTATGCAAAATAACCACACTTATTTTAACTTTGATCCCAAAACTATCCCTATGGAAAGTACAATTCACATTTTTGAGTACAAAAAGATTGATTGAAATCGTCCTTCAAGAAAATACATAAAGTTGAAAATTATCATTTCAAAAGAATAGATGAAAAGTAGTATGCAATTTTTTCATTAATATTTCATCCTTTTAGCGTTCTCATAATTATATTAGCGTCCACATTAGTGTCTTTTTAGCATATCATATGTGTCCTTAGATTACATTTATTGTCTCTGGAGTGTCCTTGTGGTCATATTTTGCATCATAATTCCATCTTGTTAGGGTCTTAGGGTCTCATCAATGTCTTACTAGAATCTTCATAGAATCATGCTTTCATTATTTTTGCATTCTATGTGTGACATATGTGTCTTAATTATGTTGTATTAGCATCCTAATTGAGTCATTTTAGATTCCTATGCATCTCATCAATGCCCTTGTTGCATCCTAATAGTATCTTAGTTGTGTCCTTATATTCTTAAGTGTCTCATTATCAAATTTAATTATATTATAATTCTTGTAGGTGGCTCTAACCATCCATGTTTATCTACAGTTCCAAAAGGAGGCGATTCTCTAAATCCACTCCCCCACATATTTTTGCACTAAGGGGTTGATTTTTCAAAAAAATGGTTTAGGAAACTGTGTTTAGTGTGCTCATGTTGGCCTTGGCCAAACACACTTGTAGGAGCTTACATAACTCAATTATGTTTCTCGGTTTGACTTTATTCCCTATACCAAATTCTCAATGTGTCCCTAAATGGCTTCAGGAAGTGAGTTGCAACTCACCATAAATTTCTAAATGAGACTCATATCGATGAAATGTTGATCTCATTGGACTTATAATATTGGATTACAGTTAGGGGCACCCCTCTACCATGGGTCAATATCCTAGAAAATGTTTTATTTGATAATTTCCATAACAAGGGTTTTGCTGAGTAAGAGAGAATGCAATTTTTGCACTAAGTGTTGATTTTTTAAAACATTGGATTGGGTTATTATGGATAGTGTTCTCATGTAAACCCTAGAAAAGAACACTTGAAATAGATTATGGAACTCAATTATGCAACACGGGTTGGATTTTATGCCCTTGGACCAAATTCTCAATGTGTCCCTAAATGTCTTTAGGGAGTGAGTTGCAACTCACAATAAAAATCTAACCAGGAATTAGATTTATGAAATGTCCATTGTTTTAGAATCATGAAATTATATTACATCTATGGGTACCCCTCTCCCATGATTCCATTTCCCGATTTTGTTTTTATTGATGATCTACGAAACCAAAGTTTTACTCAGTAAGAGACAATGCAATTTTTGCACTAAGGGTTGATTTTTCAAAACACTAGATTGGGCAATTGTGGATAGAGTGATCACATAATACTTATCCAAACACACTTGTAGGACATTACATAACCCAATTATGCTTCTTGTTTTGGATTTTATTCCCTTGGACCAAAATCTCAATGTGTCCTTGAATGCTTTCAGGAAGTGAGTTGCAATTCGCCATAAAAAACTAAACAAGAATCAAGTCGATGAACTATCAATTGCATTGGACTCTTGACATTGAATTACAACTAGCTACACCCCTCTCTTATTATTCCATTTCCTGAATAATGTTTTATCTGACTATATCCCAAACTAGGGTTTTTCTCAGTAAGAGACAATGCAATTTTTGCACTAAGGGTTGCTTTTTCAAAACATTGGCTCAAAAAATTATGGATAAAATTATCACATCAATCTTGGCCAAATAAACTTGTAGGATCTTATGAAACTCAATTATGTTTCTCATTTTGTATTTTATTCTCCTAGACCAAATTCTCAATGTGTCCCTAAATGGATTCAAGAAGTGAGTTGAAACTCGCCATAAAACTATAGCAAGGAATCATATTGATGAACCATTGATTGCATTGGTATTTTGACATTATATTGTAGCTATTGGAACCCCTCTCCCATGATTTTGATTCCCCAATTTTTTGTTTTGTTTTACGATCTATAAACTATGCAATTTTTGCATTAAGGGTTGATTTTTCACAGTAATGAATAAGGTGATTGTGAATAGTGTGCTTACATAGGCCTTGGAAAAAAACACTTGTAGGAGCTTATGGAACTCAATTATGCTGCTTGGTTTGGATTTTATGCCCTCAGATCATATTCTCAATGTGTCCCTAAATGGATTCAAGAAGTGAGTTGCAAATTTCCATAAACATCTAACTGAGACTCAGATAGACAAATTGTTGATTGCATTGGATTCATGAAATCAGACTATAGCGAGGGGAACCCCTCTCCTATGATTCCATTTCCCCAAAAATATTTTATTTAATGATCTCAGGAACTAAGGTTTTATCGTCAAGACAAATAGTCGAGTAGGTGAAGAGGGAAACTAAGCATATAAATACATAAAGAGAAGAGACCAGGAACCCTAGAGAACTACGAACATCGACTAAGAAACCCTAGAGAACCACTAACCCTAAAATTCTATTAAAGTATAAATAAATTTTACAATACTATAGTTTTTATAATATATTTATGGATAAACAATGTGTACATAGTTTTCAAAATGTCCAACATTTCAAGTGGACACTCCACCTATCATTAGGGATAACCAAAATCTCAAATGTAGGAAACACGTGCCATGGTGACTGTTGAGTAAGAATTAGGTAAATAATAAAAAACATAGTCAAATTGGCCATTGAGATTAAATAAATAATTAAATAACCAATTCAACAAGACCTATGAGATTAATTAAAGGTGAAAAATTAATCAAGGGAGAAAATAAATATACCAATAGACCAAATTATTCGTTAAGAATGAAAAGGATTAAAAAGGGTTGGAGAAGAATTAATAATAATACTAATAATATCATAGGTAATGAAGTGATAACAGGTTTGGATTAATCATAATAAGGAAGAAAATGTCGTTGGCTAAGATTATATATTAGTATTGGAAGATAAGAATAATATGATAAAAAATATATACTAATATAATATAATAATGTAATATAATAAGTAATATAAACTAATAGTGACAATAATGAAGATAATGTAATAATGAATATAATGGAGATGGTGGATTGTGAATTGAGGAAAGATGATAATATTGGTAAGTTATTACCATACTATAATATATTAATACAATATGATATAATAATGAAGTTGAAAGTGATGTTAAAAGAAAATTTTGAATAAATCTAGAAAAACTCAAGAGTAAAGAGAATGCTTTCACGTGATGAGTAAAAAGAGACGAAGGAATCCAAAATAAAGAGAGGAATCAAAATAAATGAAGAATAAAAGGGGGAAGGGGGGTGAATGGAGATAATGTAGGAATGAAACTAAAAAAGGAAGCTTATTGATCAAAGTGGTGAATGTAGGGTTTCCAATATTGGATGAGTTTGTAGCCATCTTTGCGATTAAAATTATTAGGATGTTTTTCTTTTTCAAGAGATTCTTGAGTGAATCGAGTGGATTAGTACAGGGAGGAGGATAGAATTTTAGTTTTTTCAAATAAAATGAGGTGTTTGTATTTGAAGGAGTGTCCGATGATAACTGATTTGGAGGTTCGGTTGTGGCTCATATCAACTATATTTTCTTTGAGACGAGATTTGGAGGATCTACCAATTTGGCCTATGTAATATTTTCCACAGAAGCAAGGGATTTGGTAAACTCTTGGGCCCAACATCAGGTCAGATTTTGTTTTTAGTAGTTTTGAAGAGTCGTTTAAGGGTTTTATACGGTTTGAACATAGTTTTGATATTCTTCTTATCCAAGAGTTTTGAGATTATATCAGTGGTCCCTTGGATGTAGGTCATGGATATGAGAGCATGAGGAGGAGATGGGGATGAAGGTAATTTTTTTTTAGGGCTGTTGGCATAAGAAAAATCTTGGTTTATCTGGGAGAGAGAGTAACCATTGGACAGGAGGGGACTAGTTATGTGGGATTTTTCTTTTGCAATAAAGTGGGGGGATGAGATGCGGTAATCAGGGTTTTAAGGACAATGCATTTTTGGATTGGATGGTGGTGGGAAATAATATTAAGGTATTTTTTGGTGTGGGTTTTCTTTCTATAATCTTGGTGAGTAAGGGATCCATCATAAATTTGAGAAATAAGGACATCCAAAAAGGGAATGGAGTTGTCCTTCTAGTTTTCCACATTGAATTGGATGGAGGGTAAACATTGTTAAGGTGGTTAAAAAAGGAGATAAGGTTGGAGTGGCCATGAGGCCAAATAATGCAAGTGTCATCTACAAACCTAAACCAAAATTTGGTTTTGGTTTGGATGTTTCGAAAACTATGTACACAATGTTTATCTATAAATTCTTTCTACATTATGTCTAACTGTGAAAACTTACATTCTCATGTTTTTAATACTATAGTCGTTAACCCTAAAATATAATGAGTTACAATAACACAAACTTAGTAATACTGAAATCAGACAAAGGAGGCACCACTATTATCATGAATAGTGAGGACTATAAAACAAAGATGATTGAGAACCTCATGCTCAATAGAAGCTATAGGAGACTAGTTGATAACCCAATACCCAAAATTACTAGGGATGTAGAAAAGGGTTATAAAGGATTCCAACTAAGATGAATTAATCAAGAAACATGTTCTTCTCGTTTGTGAGATAAATCCAAATACAGTATTCCGAAAATTCATAAAGAAGGAATCCCCCTCAAACCAATCATCGACACCATAGGTTCTCCTACTTATCAACTAGCAAAATGTGTGGCAGAGACTCTAGGCCCCTTTTTTGGCAAGACAAACTCTTTATTAAGGATTTTCCTGACTTCATAACAATCATCAATAATGAAAGGGTTGAACCTGATGATATCATCAAGAGATTTAATGTGTTTCTTTTGTTCACAAAACACCCCTTGGAAAATCCATTATTATTATCAAGGAAGTCATAGACCCTGAAATTGCTAAATTAGCAGAATTTTTCCTTCAATAAACCTTCTTTGGCCTCCAAGGAGTATTCTACGAACAAATGAGCATTTTAGCAATGGGGTCTCCCTTGTCCCCCATTGTGGCCAACCTTTTTAAGGAAAATTTTGAAGAAAGGGCATTGAACACATACCCCTTGAAACCTAAGAGATGGAAAAGGTATGTAGACTACACTTATGTAGTATGGCCTCATGGGAGGGATGAGCTCAACAAATTCCTTGAGTACCTTAACAACCTTTCAGATGATATAAATTTCATCATGGATTTGGAAAAGAACAACAAAATTCTCTTTTTAGATGTTATGATTCATAGAAAACAAGATGGCTACTTGAGACATCAGGTCTATAGGAAGAAAACACATACTGAGAGTTATTTGCACACAATTTCTCATCACCATCCCAACCAAAATATGGGAGTTATGAACACCCTATCCACTCGAGATATTAATATCTCTGATGAAGAACACTTGGATTAGGAGAAGGATCACCTTACCAAGGTTTTCAAAAGAACACGATAAAAGAATAAATATATTAGGATATAAATCAATAGAGTCTTGGAAAGGACAAGAGGTGAGCCATGTTCCAAAAAAAAATCGACCTGGCAAGACATCCTACCTCCCCTACATCAAAGGAGTCACTGATAATATTTCCAAAGTCTTGAGAAAGAAATAAATTATGACCTCCTTCAATCATTGGAAACCATAAGACATAATATGAGATCAGTTAAAGACATGTTAGACCACCACCAATATAAAGGAGTCTATAAGGTGCTTTGATCTTGTGGTAAATGTTACATCGGGGAAATAGAATGATATTTTCAAGTAAGGATCAAAGAGAATGAATTTGATATCAAGAATTTCCGCACACATACCTCGGCCCTAGCAGAGCATTCCTATGCAACCAAGCATTAAGTGTTCCTGGAAGATACTAAAATATTGGCCAAATAAGATCACTACTCCAAGTACAAAATTAGGAAAGCCATCAAAATATTTAAACACCCTAGCGATCTTAATAGGGATGGAGGTCTGGAGATCAGTGAGAACTGGCTTTTGTTAATCAACAATAGAGTGAACATATAGAGTAAGGTAAGTGTCCTCCTCCTCCTTTTAGTTATGTTGTTGTTTTCTTTCTTTTTTTCTCCTTCTTTCTTTTCTTTCTCCTCCCTGTTTACTTTGATTTTTAGGTTTTTTAAGTTTCTAGTTTGTTTTCCTTTTCTTCCTTGTTTATTTCTCCTCTCTTATCTTAGTCCTCCTTCCTCGTCTTTGATACTTCTTGTGTTACCTCTCCTTCTTGTGTTTCTTCCTTTACTTTCCCCCTTGAGTTTGGATTTTAGTTTGTATGAATGCATTTAAGGTTATTTGTCCTAGATAATCTAATATTAATAATTCTTAATAATTAGATACTTCTATGATTCTATTTTATTATGCTCTATAAGGTTTTAACCTAATTAATCTTTATATTATTATTACCTATTATAATTTAATAACACTATAGTATTTATTATTATATACTTTAATAACTTTAGGATCATTAAAACCCTGTACTAATAATACCTTAATATTATTATTATTGTTTACTACCAATTATACAAATTTATGCTCTAACATAATTATACCTTAACTTAACAATAACTAAACTTACTTCATTATTATTATTCTTTTATAAGAAAATAACCTAATTTTATTTTCTTTATTACTACTATTATTTATTATTGCATAGTATACTTTATATTATAATCATTACATTATCATTATATATTAGTAGTAGTAGAGTATTATTAATACTTATTAATATTATTGTTACTCATTATATTTTAGGGTTAACAACTATAATATTGTAAAATTTATTTATACTTTAATATAATTTTAGGGTTTGTAGTTTTCTAGGGTTTCTTGGCCGAAGTTTGTAGTTCTCTAGGGTTTTTAGTCTCTGCTCTTTACATATTTATATGCTTGTCTCCCTCTTTACCTACTCGACTATTTGTATTGACGATGGATTCAACTAGAGATCCAAAACATTGAAAATCAAAATGACAATTGTGGACTTTCCAACCGATTCTATTAACCAATCTCACCATAGAAACCTCAAATTAGTAACTAAGGTTTTGTCGAGTAAGAGACAACACAATTTTTTCACTAAGGGTTTATTTTTCAAAAAACTAGATCAGGTGATTTTGGATAGTTTGATCATGTTATATTTTTGTCCAAACACATGTGAAAGAGCTTATAAAACTCAATTATGTTGCTTAGTTTGATGCCCTAGACCAAATTATTAATGTGTCCTTGAATAGATTTAATAAGAAAGTTTGAACTCACCATAAAACTCTAATCGAGACTCATATCGATGAATCATCAAGTGTGTTGGACTCCTAACATTGGATTACATCTAGGGGCACCCCTCTCCTATGATTCTATTGCCCTAAAAACATTTTATTCAATGTTTGGAACTAGGTTTTCGAATGGCTTAGGAGATTATGGATAATGTGTTCACATCATCCTTGGCCAAATACACTGTAGGATCTTAAATAAATCAATTATGCTTCTCAATTTGGATTTTTTCACCCCAAACCAAATTCTCAATGTGTCCCTGAATGGCTTATGGAAGCGAGTTGCAAATCGCCATGAAACAATAATTGGGACTTGGATCAATGAAATGGAGATTGCATTAGAATATTGAAATTTGATTACAAATATGTGCACATCTCTCTTGTGATTTCATTTCTCATAAAATGTTGTATTCCATGATATTTGGAACTAGGGTTTTTCTCAATAAGAGATAAGCAATTTTTGTACTAAGGTTTGATTTTTAAAAGCACTAGATTGAGTGATTGTGGGTAGCATGATCATGTTTTCCTTGGCTAAACACACTTGCGGGAGCTTAAAAAACTCAATTATGTTCCTCAGTTTGTATTTTTTTCCCCTAGACCAAATTCTCAATGGTCCTTAAATGGATCCAGGAAGTGAATTGTAACTCATCTTAAAACACTAACCAGGACTCGGATCAATGAATCGATGATTGTGTTGTAATATTGACATTGTATTACATATAGGGGCACTCCTATTTTATGATTCCATTTCCTATAAAATGTTTTATTTGATGATCTTCGAAGCTAGGGTTTTGCTGAGTAAGAGACAATGCAATTTTTGCACCAAGGGTCAATTTTTCAAAATGTTGGCTTAGGTGATTATGGATAGCATTCTCACACTGGCCTTGGAAAAACACAATTATAGGACACATTGATCATTTGGATTTTATGCTCCCAAACCAAATTATCAATGTGTCCTTGAATGTCTTCAAGAAACGCGTTGCAACTCTCCATAAAACACTAACCATAATTTAGATTGATGAATTGTTGATTGTGTTGGAATCATGATCAGATTGGACTTTGTATGGGCATTAAATATTTCTCATGAGGATTTTTTGAAAAATGTTTTTGTGCTAAAATGATTATAATATTTCTATTGAATCCCATATTCTCTTTCACATATAGATAATTATGAAACCTTTATTTTCATGAAATTGTGGATCATCATGAAATATTTGGATACCAAGACTACTCTATAAATGAGAGGCTTATAGCCTATCCATATCACCAACACAAAATTCTCTATTAAAAAATTATAAAATTGGCTCTTTGTATGATGAGAAAATTATCGACCAATCAATCCACCCATCGAGTCAGAAATAAATGAGAAGTCGAGTCAGAAAAAAATGAGAAGCCGAGTAGAAAAGATGCGGCAAGTCGGGTCGGAGGAAAAGCAAGTTGACCAAGTCAAAATGACTCAAGTTAAATTTATCCAAGTCGAATTAGTCCAAGTCAAGTCATAGGAAAAGTAAGTTGACCAAGGGATGATTTTCGGTTGAATGAGGAAGGGAAATCGACCAAAGAGGAAGCCAAGTCAAATTGGGTCAACCCATGGGAAAAACAAAGAGTTAAGAGGCAGATTCAACATCCAAACATGGAGGGTAAACTTGGGGGAGTCAAATTTATTGAATAACAGTTGAAAGGAAAGTTGAAGGGGTGAATTTGATCACCCTCGGAGTGCAAAAATGTTTGGGATACTATTCTTAATAACCCGCAATGTAGAAAAAGGAAAAGGAGATTTTCGGCAACCCAGAGAAACTAAAACAAAGGGAAGTCGATTTGGGCCTTCGATAACAAATTAAAATGTATGGAAGTTGAATTGTAAATTCACAGACAATGGAAAATGTATTGAAGTTGGTTTGTCATTCGAGGACAGAGGAAAAACATTTTGGGGCGAAATTGATAGCAGGAAAAAATGCAAAAAAGTGTATATGGTCCTCTGGTGGCTGACAAATGCCCAAACAACCCTAACTTTTGATATAAGTGTCATTTGTGATTTGTGGGAGAGTATAAAACTTCAAGTAAAGTCAATAACATGCCCAACGACTCAAAATGAAATTAGAAACCCCCACTGAATTCGCAATGACTCGAGAAGGATGGTCGTCGATTCCCAACTCAAAAAAATCAATGCACGACCATGGTTAAAGAGATGTTAGTCTGTCTTACACACAAAATTTTATTTTCTAAACCATATGTAGACAACCATTAAGTTACAGTTCATACAATTTCATCCATAGATAATGAAATTTAAACATGAATAACACACACACAACTCAAAATTTACCCTGGAGACCCAAACGAGAAAACCAACATTCTTTTGGCTTTGGCCATGCTCTTATTTATTCAACAATGGGAAATTTACTGGATCTCTGGTACATGTCTATGCTCCTCAGTGACATCTAAGAATCCTCTCTAAATCATTCACAACCAATGAATCTGTTGATCATTGTGGGGATACATGATATAGAATGTTGAATCGATTGGGAGGATAACTGGAAGTTCAGACATCCCCAATGCTTCAATTTCTATACAGTTCATTTCTCCTTCATTTCTTCATTTGCTTGTATTTTTATCCCACATGGAAAAAGTTATTATGATATTCTCATTATTGCTTTACATACAACAATATAATGCCCAACTTTACATATATTAAATATGAAATGGACATCAATCGTGATGGAATGGGTCCCTTCATGCCAAAAACTTGATCTCCTTCTTTGTTCATAGCCTTAAACGTTTCCTATGATTATCATCTTAGACTCCTATGCCGATAGACAATTGTTCTCGTCGAATCCGATTCAGATCACACCTCCCCATTGGGAGGCTTTTGGTCCCCAAAAGTTGCCAAGGATAGATGAGGGAACTTACTTGCAATCTAGTTCCTCTCATACCATTTTTCTTTCCTTGCAGTATGTCCCTTGAGACCAATCTACCACATTTCTTGCCATCCTCTAGAAGTTGTTTGTTCCTTGTGATGTAGAATTATATCTTCCTTTAACTCCTCAAATTTATAAGGTGCAAGTTCTTCAACAGTCAGAAGAATCTGATGTTCTTCCTCTTCATACAACATGGAGGGTTCGAACAACTTCAAATTTTCCATGTTCACCACTGAGTTGATCCATATAAGGTGGAAGTTTCAGTTTGAAGGAATTCTCGTTCACTTTTTCAATGATCTCAAATGGTCCATATATAAGGGTCTCGAGTTTATTTGTTTTTCCTTGCAGTCATTTCTTATAGAGGTAGAGCCACACCTTGTCTCCGACACAAAATTTATGATCTTCCCTATGTTGATCATTCCTGGATTTGTACAAATATTGGCTCTTATTGAGCTACTCCTGAACCCTTATATGTATCTACCTGATCTTATCCATGAATGTGCTTTGCTTCTACTCTTATCCTTGTAATCCTACTTCCTTTTGTTTTCCATAAATCATATCAAAAGGTGAAGGAGGTAAATACCCAAATCAAGTCTCGAAAGGAGACTTATTGGTGGAATACTAAAGTGCTCTATTGTAAGAGTGTTGAATGTATACTATATTCTAATGCCAAGTCTTTGGATATTTGTTGTTGTAACCTCTCAACGATTTCACCAATGTCCTATTTAATGCCTCAGTTTCTCGATCAGTCCAAGGATGGAAGGCAGTGTAGTACTTCAATTTGGTATCCATTCTTTCCCAAAGTGTTGTCCAAAATCTTCCCAAGAACATATTGTCCCTATCAGATATGATGGAGGTTGGAAATATGAAATATACCCATACATGGCTGAAAAATAGTTCAACGGATTCTCATCCAAAGATTGTCTTCTTACAGGGAATGATAAAACACATTTTGTTGAAACAGTCCACCACAAAAAAAAAGTAGTCATTGCCTCTACGAATCATAGGTAAACCTACAACAAAATCCATGGATATGCTCTCCCAAGGTTTTCTTGGTACTGGCAATGGCATGTACAAACTGAGTTTTTGGTTTCTTGGCTTGCTAGTGTTGCAAAGAATGCAACCTATAACAAACTTTGCCACTTGCTCTTGCATCTTTGGCCAATATGCATGCTGCAAATTTTCCACCATATTTGTCATGCCAAAATGTCCATCAACCCTAGAAGTGTGTGCTTCTCTCATCAAATAAACGCTTCTGTCTCGGAGTATGCACAGTTTTTCCAGTTTGTACAACATTCCATCTTGGAGGTGGTATTCATTTCCTTCCATGAAAATGACTACCCTCTCCTTCAATTACTTTTAGACTCATTTTAAGTCTTTAACTCCCTTATAATATTCACTCAGAAGTTCATGAGTGAAAGGATCAAGTTGCATTATCATTCCAATTTTTGTGATCTTCTTTAGTGGTGGTCGAGAGAGCATGTCTTCTAGTCTATTCTTGAGTCCTTTCTTATACTTAATCAAAAAATGAAACTGATGCAAGAACCCTAACTACTTGTAATGTCTCACTTGTTTCATCTTGCTCTAACTTTGTAGATACTAAAGGGGATGGTGATATGTGGTATGATAGTGTCTTTTCCCAAGAGGTAATGCTTCCATTTCTTTATTGCTTGTACAATTGCAAAGAGATACTTATCATACGTGGGATAGTCAAGTATTGCTCCATGAAACAATTATGAATGGTAGCACATAGGCCTTCCTCCTTGCATGAGTATTGCTCCTAATGCATATCCACTTGCATCAGTTTCTAGCTCAAAAGGTCGTTGCAAATTTGGCATGAATAAGACTGGAAAATCATTGATTTTCTTCTTGAAGTCTTCAAATGCTCTCGTTTGTGTATTACCCCAATGAAATATCTTTCCTTTATAAGTTATGGAATGCATTGGTGCTACTACCATGGATAAGTTTAAAATGAACTTTCTCAAATACTGAGCTACTCCCATGAAACTCGTGACCTTTGTCACATTGGTGGGAATAGGCCATTGAGTGATGGTTGAAATATTCTCTAGATATACCCTCATCTCTCCTCCTCCAATCATGTGTCCAAGATATATCAATAAAGTCTTTCCAAGCTCACACTTTTGCAATTTGGAAATTAGTTGATTATTCTTCAATGTCTCTAATACCCGTGTCACATGTGAGAGGTGCTCCTTCCAAGTATTTCTAAATATTAGTATGTCATCCAGATATACTATTACAAAAGAGTCAATGAAGGGATGTAGTACATCATTCATGAGTCTCATAAATGTTGCAGATGCATTGGATCATTCTTTTTTTGAATGATGTCTTCCACATGTCTTATGCTTTAATCCTCATTTGGTGGTAACCTGATTTGAGGTCCAACATAGTGAAGAACTTAGCTTGGTTTATTTGATCCAACAAGTCATCAATCCTTTGCAAAGGATATCTATTCTTGATGGTGATCTTATTTAGGGAACGGTAGTCAATGCACATTCTCAAGCTTCCATATTTTTTTGTCACCATGATGATGGGTGAACCACATGGTGATGTACTGGGTCTGATGACTCCTTGCTCCAACAACTACCGCAATTGCTTCTTTACTTCATATGATTTGATGATGGAGTTCCTATACATCCCAATGTTAGGAAGTGGTGACTCTGACAACAATTGAATCTCGTTCTCAACCTCTCTCTTGGGTGGAAGTCCATGAGACTCTTGAAACACCTCCTTGTAGGCTTCAATCAATTGTTGTAGTTGTTGACACTACTCACCACTACATCCTTCCAAGGATAACTTCATATCCAACTTGTTTCCTTATCCTTGCTACTTTCCTTATCTCAGGAACAACAAGACAAAATTCTTTGTGCTTCCCATTATTCTTATTTCCCGATGAGCACTAATAAAAAAAGAGATTAGCTTTGTCCTGGTGTGCATTTATAGCATAATATTTTCCATCCTTAACTAGCCTATAATAGTTCACTCTCTTTCTGAAAATAACATCCTTCATGTATAAATATGGACTTCCCCAGATGTCTCCACATATTTCCAGAGGAACCACATCTTCAACGACTTCATCTGCAAAGTTTTGATTGATGGAAAACTCAAATTTTCACTTATTTCTCACTTTTGATTCCACATCTTGACTTACACAACCTAGGGGGTAGGGATGTGGATGAGATTGATTCTCCAACCCAAACTTCTCAATAATTTGTGCATATATCAAGTTGGATTGTGAACCTGGATCGAACAAACAATCCACCTTGCTTTGCTTCATGCGTATTTTAATGCAGAGACATTTAGTAATAACCTTCTCCTCCTTATTATTGCAACTAACTAATTCCACTTCTTTCTGAATATTAGTGCAGTTAATTTTCCCTTCCGTTTTTGAATTTTTATCCACTCGTTCCTCAACATCCACTGATATTAATGCTTTCTTCTTCTTTTTATGAAAATATTTGGGGCACTTCTCAGGGTGAAATTTCCAACAATTCTCATCATTGTGCCCCTTTTATCACATCCTTTACATTGTTGGATGGAAGGTTATTCTTCTTGTGCTTCTTCCACAATATTCTTTTAATTCCACTTCTTCTTGTTTTTCTTCTTTCTCAGTTGCTCTTGTGGTTCTACTTTCTTGTGAGGATTTGTTTATTTCTTCCACTTGTCTCCCTCAAGGTATTGTGCTTAAATACTAGCCTCATAAATTATCTTCATTCTAAATAACATCATTTTTATATGAATATGAGACAACAATTCCCCCAAATAATTGACCAACGTCTCTATAATTTTGAGAGAGACACCCATCTGAATTTCTATCTTCCTGAACTCTGTCGTGAACTCCTACATTGATTGTATTTGTCTCTTCCTGAAGTAATTCCATACTATTTGCTTTTGTTCCTCATATCCTATTGGATAAAATTAATATTTGATAATGTTCTTGAACACTTTCCAATCAGTCATTGGTGGCTCATTTCCTAGTGCTATGCTTACTACATCGCTCTCCCACCATGTCAAAGCATGACCTTCAAGCTTCAACCAAGCAAAAGTAATCTTTTGTTTTCCATTTACTTCATGCATGTTGAAGTACACTTCCATTTGTTGTAGCCATTGGTTCTATTATCCCTCGATATGTTCCAAGCTATTTTTGGAATGATTCCAAGGCATCCTAGAGGATAAGACTCAAAATGAATCTTAAAGCCAAATTTACAGTAAGTTAATTATGCAATATTTGGAAAGTTTCTCTCTCTCTCTCTCTCTCTCTCTCTCTCTCTCTCTCTCTCTTGAAATTTTAGGAACTTAAAAAATCTCAGCTTAGATGAAAAATACTCTCAACTATTAGAGGCATATGTCTACGAGTGTTTCAAACAATCAATATTTAAAAGAGAATGAAGTGATGAATTGGAAGAAAAACAAGATAAACATACAGAGAACTACTAAGAATGAATCATGTAGCTTATGAAAATAGAACAACGTGATTAGCAATTAAGAATTCAACAACTCTAATAGGTGTATACATATTAATAACACACGCTTAAAAAAATTAACATCTTCATAAATTCAAATTCAAGGGTGTACCCTCTGCATATCATTCAAATGCATAAAGAAAATCACAAGAAATGGTCATACATTCATAGGAAATCACTTCTATGTCATTACCAAACATCATACAGTAACATTGAACATGAAGAATGTCTTGTTTTATGATATTTTATAAATCATATTTGATATAAGAAAGAAACAATGGGAGGAGATGCTTTACAAGAAAACAAACACATTACAAGAATTACATACTAAAAAATTAAACGTAGGGGATGAATCTATGGTTGCTTGCTGCATTTATCAATTGATTGTGCTCAATGTTTCTGGTCAAACAAATTTGGTTATAAGAAAATCTTCAATTCCCCAAAGTGTTGACCCTGATAATGGGAACTTGCTTTGATTTTTATCCTTCTCACTCATTCCCTAAAACCGTTTCTTGAAACTACTTCCCGCTTCTTGAAATTATTTTCTAGCTTCTTGATTCTTGAGCGGTTTTCCTCTTGGTAAAATTTGGTTTACCTTCACCCAGGTGAAATTATGTTATAGAGAGAGATCGTGGGGTAGCTGGAAAATTTTCAACCAAGATATACATCATGATTGGCTCCTGAAGAGACCTATGTAATCATTTATTCTACAAAAATTCAAAAATACACAACAAATATTATGCAACTCAGCCACCATTGGATCAAAACTCGGTGAGCAATCTTAGTCATCGATCAAAGGTATCCCATTGGAGAAATCAATTCCTACAAATACATAAAACTCATTAGTCGTCGGATCAACTCGATCAAATATGGACCATTAATTAGAATCACACTCGTTAGAGAGATTGGGGTCTAGGACTCAAACAAGACTTTGACGAGGGAGCTCCAAAATTACATCTCGACCATCAATATGGAGTTGCGCAGGGAGGTTTGAAATCATATCTGGACCACTAATCTGTGATCGAGATAAAATGTGAACTGCCAATTTTCCTTTACCATGCCTGGAGTCGCTTAAGTATTAATGATGCCATCATTGTCATTAGTTGGGTCCCACAGACATGTGGCACATTTTCATTTGTTCACGTGGATGTTGATGTGGCAGAGGGATATGAAATGTGTCACCCATATTTAATGTGATGCCCTATATCTTTGGAGAATTTCATGTGTCCACATGGAAACCCCTGGTTATCCCTAACAATGCTTTGTTGGCATGCTGATGTGACACCTGAACAACAACACTTGGGGTCAGAGATCAGATCTGGACCATCAATCGTGGGGGTTCTTTCTTGAATCTGATCCATTGATTGGAGGTACTCCATCGAAGTGATCAAGGTGTGGCTTCAAATCAGACTCTGAAGAGAGGACTCTAAAGTGATTCAACATGATAAATATGGACCATCCATCGGAGGTCTGAGAATCATTGAGGGGCGTAGATCTGGCTGCATTTGGATGGAAAACTTGGCTGAGGCATGAACCTTATTACGCTGACATCACCCTGGACACATGGCACCTTTCTATTTCCTATGGTGGCCATAGGGAGACATGACACGTGTCATCTGGATTTGATATTTTTACTATGCATATGGTGGGTTCCCATGCCCATGTGGCAGCCACTAATTCTCTCTAACAATGCTCTGCTGGCGGGCTGACATAACACTGGGCCATGAAAAATTGATATTAAAGATCAGATATGGACCATTGATCGATCCTACTTGAAATAGGTTTGAATAGATTTGAACCATCCATAAGAGGTTATCATTCAGATTGTTGAAGGATCGGGATAAAAAAGGACTCTGAATAAGGAACTATGATAACTGTTGATCCATTAGAAGAACTAGGAATGGACGAGAGTCGTCGATATTTCTTGACCTCAAACCCCAAAAATGACTAAGGCACAACTCTTCATGTTGACACCAGCCTGGACACATGGTGACTTTCTATTGACCCACGATGATACTGATGTGACAAGGGAGAATGACACATGTCACCCATATTTGATATTTTTACCTATGCATATGGTGGGTTTCCCATGTCCACATGGTAACCGTTGATTGGCTTTGATAATGATTTGCTGGTGGGATGACACAACACTTGGCCGGGGAAAATTAATATCAGAGATCAGATCTAGACCATTGATTGGTCCCTCTTGAAAGAGGTTTGAATAGATCTAGAACACCCATTGGAGGTTCCCTATTAGAGTGTTTGAGGCTTGGATCCAAACAAGATTCCAAAAATGGACTCTGAAACCATATGTCGGTCATTGATCTAACATCGAGTGCACAATGATATTTGAGTCATCTATTTGTCGGGGTCCCAAAATTTATTGGCGATTGGCTCTTATGCAGTGGTTTCATGGTAAGCCCATGGGATATTGGCACTTAAGCTTGTTTGAGGTGCAATAAGCCCCTTTTGGATTGTGACAAGACCCTTTTGGACTGTGACAATCCCCGAGGGATTAATTTCGGCCTTATGCACACAAGGGCGTGGATCTTCTTGTTGTTTATTCATTCTGCCTTGGAATGATTTGGCCATTTTGACTCAGAGGTTCTGGAAGCTCTCCTTTCTGTCTTCAACTTGTTCGATCTCGGACTTACAACCTTGATAAACATTCATGCCAGGTCGGGAAAAAATATCGTACTAACAGGTTCAACCTGATAACATCCACTCTCCTAGAATAAGGCTTTATTTCCACCTTGGCCTCCACACGAAAAGGTACCTATGTCTTTTTGTAGCTGCACTCACCCATCTATGGCTCAGTCTTGCGTTATGTCTCTGGCTTATTTTCTTCCTTCTTGGGGCCTTCATGACCACCATCTATTGATGGTGTTTACTTGCACTTTGCTGCCAATAGTTGTGACGCTATTGATGTCAATGTGGAAAAACTCTGCTCAAATCGATCCAACCTGATCCTGGGATCTTTTTCCTCTTCTCCTTCATAACATTCCCCTGACATTCTTGATGGTCTACTTTTCTCTAGCCTTGGAAACAACTCTTGTCCCTTTATTTTGTAATCAATGCGGGTGCTTACCATACATGTGTCACTAAATTCATTTGACCTTCTTCTTTGATACCATATGATCCGTAAACAGGAGGCTTATAGCCTATCTGTCTCACCAACATGGAATTCTTTGTTAAAAAATTATAAACTTGGCTCTTTAGATAATGGGAAAATTCTCAACTAATCAAGCCACCATTTGAGTCAGTAAGAAATGAGAAGTTGAGTTGGAAATAAATGAGAAGTCGAATCGGAAAGGTGTGGCAAGTTGGGTCGAAGGCAAATCAAGTAGACCAAGTCAAAATGACTCAAGTTGTATTTATCCAAGTCAAATTAGTCCATGTTGATTTGAAGGACATGCAATTCAACCAAGGGATGATTGTCAGTCGACTGAGTAAGGTAACTCGATGAAAGAGGAAGCGAAGTCGAATTGGGTCGATCCATGGGAAAAACAAAGAGCTAATAGGCAGATTCAATGCCCAAACGTGGAGGGTAAACTTGCAGAAGTCAAAATTATTGACTAGTAGCTAAAAGGAAAGTTCAAGGGGTAAATTTGATCACATGTGGAGTGTCAAAACATTTGGGAGACTATTCTTAATAACCTATAATGCAGAAAAACGCCCAAGGTGTTTTTTGACAATCCAGAGCAGCTAAAAATGAGGGGATGTCGATTTGGGCCTTCACTAACAAAAACAATGTATGGAAGTTGACTTGGACATTCATGGAAAACATAAAATGTATTGAAGTTGGTATGGCATTCGAAGACAAAGGAAAAATGTTTTGGGGTGAAATTGATAGCAGACAAATTTACAAAAATGTGTATATGGTCCCCTGGTGGCTAACGAATGCCGAGACAACCCTGAATTTCGATATACATGCCATTTATTATTTATGGAGAAGATAAGACATCCAATAAATTTGAGAATGTTCCCAACGATTCAAAACGAAATTAGAAACCCCCACTAAATTTGCAACGTCTCGAGAAGGATGGTTGTTGATTCCCAACTCAAAAAAATGAATGCACGACCATGGTTAAATAGTTGTTAGTTTGTCTTACACACCCATAACAACCATATTCATATAAAATAAGCTCATACAATAACGAACAATTTTTTTTATTTTCTAAACCATACATACACAACCATTAATTTACAGTGTAGACAATTTCATCCATAGACAATGAAATTTAAACATGATTAACACACACACAACTCAAAATTCACCCTGGAAACCCAAATGGGAAAACCAACATGATTTTTTCTTTGACCAGGCTCTTATTTATTTAACAATGGGCAAGTTACAGGCTCTCTGGTACATTTCTATGCTCCTCAATGACATCTGGGTAGCCTCTCTACATCATTCACATCCAAAGAACATGTTTCTCAATGTGGGGATACATGATATATAATGTTGAGTCAAATGGTAGGATTACTAGAAGGCCAGGCGTCCCTAATGCTTCAACTTCTCTCCAGTTCATTTCTCCTTCATTTCTTCATTAGTTTGTCTTTTATCCCACTTGGAAAAATTTATTATGGGAGTCTCATTATTCCTTTACATACAAAAATATACTGCCTGACTTTATATATATTACATACAAAATGGACATCAATTATGATGGCATGGTGCCCTTCATGCCAACGAGTCAATCTACTTCTTTTTCCATACCCTTAAACATTTCCTATGTTGATCATATTATAATCATGTGTCGATATGCAATTGTTCTTGTCGGATCTGATTCGGATCAAAGACACTCACAATGACCATTGAAGAGCCAAACGAGCTAGGAATTTGATGGGAGACCATGAATTTTGTAATGTATCGACTTCATAATTACTTTTTAATAACCATGAAATGTCGATATCATTTGGTAGATAATTCTAGTACCTTTTCTTGGTTTGAGAGACAAGTTTTGCACATGTTTGAACAAATTTCTCACTTGGGAGACTTGCTATTCTCCCAAGCCAATGATGTGCCTATACTGAGTATATCATTGGTTATGAATGTCAATATATCCCCTAAGTACCCAATATTGACTTGTCTCTTTGATATGGGAAAGATTTTATCTACTTTGGTAAATTTCTAGGAATCCCATCACTCACTTGGTAGCCTTGTACATATTATTAACTAGTGCAATGGTCCTGTAAGAATTCAAACCAATTAATGGGAGGATTAATGAGTATATTGATCACTTAGAGATGTATGACACTCTCCAAGCAAGTTATACCATGTTAAACAAGCCAAACTTAGTGATGGGAGTTTCCTTTCACCATCCAATAGGATATGATTCAAATCAATTGGGTTTTCAGAGGGAATATCATTCCATTCCCTTTCATTTAGTCATCCCTCATTTGTTGTTTTCTTAATATTGTTCTTTACTATTTTTCTCATGGTTTCCTCTAATTTTTTCAGGTTTCTACTTGGATAGGGCTATAAAATCCCTTAAACAAAAATAATATTCCTTTTCCAAACCATATCCAATGCTGAAAGGTTGAAGAAATCATGTGGCTTGATGAGGACATAGATTTGCAACATATTAGGGTTTTAATGGGAAAATTTTCATTTGCACAATAAGAAAATCCATGGATTTTTTGAAGGATTGAGATAAATGTGAGAAACTATCTCCAAGCTTGCAATTTATATGCCATTGATTTCCAGATTAGTTGTCATTCCCATAGTGAAGAGGAAAGGGATTTCAAGCTTGTATCCTTCAAGAGGGTTTCTTCAAGATTGAGTTTATGGTTTTACAATGAAATTACCATCCATAAGATTGTGTGTTGCAAAGATGAAATCTTGGGAGATTCATGCTAGAGTATTTTTTTCCCATCATTGTTTGTTTGTTTCTTCCATCCTCTTTGCATTTTCTATTATAAGTGTGTATTGCATATTTGTAAGTGAGTAATAAAGCTAGATTTAAATCCACTCATACATCAAAGAAATGTATAAATAAGAAATGGATCAAGAAAAACAAACAATGCTCAAATATGCATACTTTGCTTGAGAACTTGAAATTGCTGAAGTTGTACATCAAACATCACATTTCCCATACAAAATCTTATTATGTTTCTTGATGTATTAACAACAAAAGGAAGTAGATAGCTAGTTTTAACAAATAGTACATTGTTGAATTGAAACTCATGCTTGGGTATTTCATTATTGATGTTCATAGACATGTTGAGAATTGGTTGTTTCTTTCTTGTTCATTGGTTTCACCATGTTTATGTGATGAATTTTGCATTCTTAAATTGAACGCTGCGGGCTTGTGCTTGAAAATATTCATGCTTATGCATTGAGGTTTTCTTGCTCATGCACTAAAGGCATTTTCATGCTCATGCCTGAAATGCTTGTTTTTATGCATAAATGAACTTGAAGGTATTTGTATCCCATGTAATAACCAAATCCAACATTATTATTATGAATGTTTTCAAATGGGGATTCCAAAGGCCACTTTGTGCAAATATTAATGCATAATAAAAAACATTGAGAATTACAATGCACTCTCTATAAAATGTTTGAGTCTCTCATGGATTCTCCTTAAAATTTTTGAAGTCTTCTTTAGTCTTGGGTTTAGTTTTCATTTTGAGATTTTCATCTCAAATATTAAGATAAGGGCATCACCAAACAACATATTTTGGTATGAATGGTTTCTTCAAAAATCCAAAGGCATGGACAATAAATATAACTCATTTTCTATTAGTACTACATGGCCTTCCCATTTTTGGCCCTTTATTATTTCAAGTATTCCTTCATGTGTGTATTATCTCAATTAGAATATTCAATTTTGGGAGTTCTTTTAATCTTGTAAATGACCTTGATTTTGTGTTATATTTTTGTGATGTTTTCACATTAAGCCTATAAGTTTGTTGGTTGTCCTATTTCATGTAGTTCCTTGGTGTAACCAATTCCATATTGAATTGAAGTTTATGTTATGAGCATTTAAAATTAATGAATTGATACTATATATCTTCTACAATACAATGAATTGAGACTTCATATTGTTAATCCCTAGACAAAGACCCATGTTATGTATAAAACCCCTTATTAAGCTCTAGATATTGAATTATTACATTTATAGTGTTATATTTATATGTTATATAGAACCATTCATTGTACCATTTCATTATAATTGTACTCTCTCTCTCTCTCTCTCTCACACACACACACACACACACACACACACACACACACACACACACACACACACACACACCCACACCAAGGAGACCTAGTCTTAGGATAATCTTATCTAATCTCATATTGTATTCTAAATTGGATATATTGTAAAAGTATGTTTCTCCCTCGAAGTGGACTATATTCATTGACTTATTATCATTTTTAAGGTGTTAGATCATAATATTTGGTATCAGAGAATCGATCCTAGGGTTTTTCTTCTTTAAGCAAGTTATATTGACATTTTCACCATAACTCTTTTTTTGGGATGCTTTAGATAGTGAACTTTGGAGGTTATTTATAAGAAATATCAAGGTACATGTGGTAAATGTTTTAGGTTCTAGGTCGTTATAAGTTAGGATATATATCCTATGGAAGATAGGGTTTTGACTCATCCTGAATTTAGTTTTAAATGAGTCATCTTGGGATTTTCACTATATTTTTTTTCTAGGTCGCTTCAACTAGTAAAACTTGGATATTAATTAGAAGACATAGGAAGATACATGTCGTACAAATTTTTTATTTTGGGACATTATACGTTTGGAGATATATCTTGGAATATAGGGTTTTTTACTCATCCAAAATTCAATTTTAAACAAGACATTTTGGTATTTTTGTTATAACTTTTTATCAATGAAGGTTCCAACTCAGAGATTTTTAGGAATTCAATGAGTCATATCAAAGTACTACAGGTCAAAATTTCAGACTTAGAAGGTTTCAAAGTTCATATATATATATCATGACAAAGTTCATCCATCCAAACATACTCCCAATTAAGGGTTTGAAAGGTATGTAACTTACAATTGGCATAATTTTTTGTTGGAAGATCTTTTTCTGGTGAATTAGAAAGTCTTTGTTCGAAATCAATGAAGCCTTTAGTCCGATCATCAAGATTATCAAGTTCGTAACCGACGAGCCATCGAAGACCTCTGGGTAGTGC
>JZKD02S1673196.1:637933-672466 GCA_000966675.3 Picea glauca | reverse complement strand
CGACGAGTGGGACGTCAGATATGACAGAAGCCTCTATAGGAGGAAGGGTATCCTTTGTGTGAGTTATGTTAGATGATATGACGCATACTTGATTGGCAGGATGAAGGAGTGGTGGTGCTCCATGGTACGGTCCTAACAAGGATGGATCTTTAAAAATTCTAGGACCCATCTCGACGAGTGGATATGCGTCATAGCTTGTGTGGATGAGAGGAAGAATGTTATTGATGTTGGAAGATGGATTAGGTTCGTAATGTGAGACTTGGTCAATGGTAACAATCTTCCCATTGTGAGGGAACATCATTGTCCGAAAGACGGAAGATGCCACTGCCTTCATAGCGTACATGTAGCTACGACCAAACAAGATATTATAATCGAGAGGGGCGTCGATAACTTCGATATCGATGAGAATAGTCATGCCCCCGAGTTCGACGGGGACATTTTGGAAGAGCCCTTCAGGAGACAATGGTCGTCCGTCGTAAGCGCGAAATGTGATGGTAGAGGGTATGAGTTCCGGGGAACCAAGTTTCTGCCATACTGTTTTGGACATAATGCATGTAGATAAACCTTCATCGATGATACACCGATGAACTATGATGTTCCATATTTTTACTGGTATTTGAAATACGATCAAGGCGGGAATACGAGGTTATCCACTGTCAAGATCAAAGGTAATGAGTCAGGTATCTGTGGGGTCGACTACCCCCAAGGTGGAAAGTAAGGATTTCCGTTGAGTAGCACAAGTCTGGAGGACTTCCAAAACTGACATGGCAGCCAGGGATTGTGCTAAGTCGTCTACCAAACTATAGTTATGAGCTGCCCTAGCATGTGGGTTGTGGACATTCCTACGCAATGGGATGCGAGGGATGCGAAGCGGTGGTTTGGTGAAAGGGAAAGGGATCACCAATGGGGGTCCCGTTGGTGTAGGGTTTGTCTCTGGAGGGATGGGAGGAGACTCAGTGGGTGCATGATACTGATGATTACGTGTTTGCAGAAGGATTTCTTCCTCACTTGTGAGGAGAATTGTGCGATCTGCTGGATTGTTGGGCTTGAGGTATTTTCCCACCTGAGGTGGGGGGTGCTGTGTGTCCTATTGGGTGTTTATCACACCTTGATGTGGAATAGGATTTTGCAGCATGGCGGGAGGGGGTTGTTGCACGTATTGTTGTGGGGCCTGTTGAGGGGAAGGCGGTGCTGGAGAAGGGGGAAGACTACCAGAGTCTTTCAACCATTTGAAATCAATGATCTGGGGGCAATGATGAGTGTAATGGATGAACTCACCATAAAGGGAACAAGGGAATATGGTTTTAACATTATTGTTATTTCTCCCTTGGCGTTTATTATTATTTCCCCCTTGGGGGTTTTGGTTCCCTTGGTTCTGGTTGCCCCTAGTGGATTGGTGCTGTGGGGGTGGATTCCCACCTTGACCTGGGTTGTTGTTATTCCTGTTCCATCCTTTGTTCTTGGTGTTGTTCAATGGATGGGCTAGATTAGCCGTATTCAGCTGTTCAAAATTTTTGTATTGTTGAACGGTCGAGGGTTGAACAAAATTCACCCCCGCATGAGGATGTGAGGGAGTCATGGGTTGTGGATGACCAGGAAATGGGAAGTACGAATTCTGTGGTGGTATCGATCCATAAGGTACATATGAAGGCGTAGTGATTTCGCTAGCACTATAAGCTAAGGTAGAGGGGGTACCAGAGTTTGTTGGGATAGGTGGATGTATGGGGGGTGCCGATGGTGGTCCACTGATGGGTGGAGGTATAGCAACATGGTATGGTTTTTGATAAGGGGGTGGGGGGTAATAAGAAGTGTCCCCGTATGCCGACAAGTATTGAGGTGTTCCATACATCGGTGGTGGTTGGGGTTGTGGACCGTGGTGAGTGGTGGCACCAATCAGTTCGTCTGCTGAGTGAGGCATCCCAAGTTTGTCTTGGCCAAATGGCACAGGTTTTGGAAGATCAGGAAGTACAGTGTATAAGTACCCTAACTATGCATAGATAAGGTCATACTGTTGGGCCTTACTGATGGCTTCCTCTTCAGATTGAGGGAAGGTGGAAGCTACATCCTTACCGAGGAGAGAGACAAGTGATCTAAGAAACCGGTCGAGACACTGTTGCTTGGTGGTTTCTGCTTTGCACAAACTACGTCGCCTACGCCACTCATGAATGTGGTCAGCGATATGTGTGGCTGAGGTTTGTTTGAAATTAGAAATTAGTTCTAGACCATTGTCATGGCAGATGGGTAATTGGAAGAAGGTAAAGAATTCTTTGGCTAATGACTCAAAAGTTGCGTGGGACCCTGATTTTTCTTCGACATACCATTTGGCTGATGGGCCAGTAAGTGTGCGTTGAAATAATCGTAGTATGATGGAATCGTCCATAATGCTATTGGAGGAGCACCATAGGTGAAAGGTCATGACATGGTTGGCAGGGTCATCACCTGCCTTTCCTTCGAACTTTGGTATGTCCGAAGGTAGTTTGGTGGGCATTGCAGGCCATGTGGGATCATGCAATATAGGATCATTGGTGAGTTTGCTGAGATCTGGGATGTTGAGAGAGGCCAAATATGGCATCTGCAGTGGGGGTGGAGGATTAGCTCCGGCCATGGTGTGAGTGTGTTGTGAACCTGACCCTTGAGGGGGGCTAGGTGGGTTGGTGCTTCCTCCTTGAGAGGAAGTGGGTCCCTCACTTCCGTGTAAAGGAGAGCGAGTGAACGGACGACCTTGGGAATTGGACCTAAGTAATGTAGAACCAAGCAGAGCTGATCCTAAAACAATAACACTCATAGGAGTGTGTGAAGGAGGTTCCAATGAGTGGGCACGACCAGACACTCCCCCTAATATAGGAGGGAGGTTTAGAAAGCGTTGTGAACGACGGGGGTTCTGTGGTTCCCCTATGATGTCAGACTAGCTGTGTGAATGTGTGCAAAGAGTGGTGAGAGTAATATAGAAACAAGAGACTTTGCGTTGTCTTTTTACACAATATATATATCCAAATCAAACTGTAATCAGATGTGCATCATACATAAAATGTTTTTGAAAAAGAAGAATATATATGGGTAAGTGGGTTTTGTCCACGTGGTGAATCAAAAGAAAACAAATGCTCGTGTCCTAGAAGACGTAACATCCTTCCTCTCAAATAACACTGAACCTTCCAATAGTACTCAACAGTGGGGTCTGAAATCACTGGAAGAGAAACTAGTGAAGGATGAAATAATTGGTTATAATGAGGGGTAAAGGGGGCATATCCCAAAAGAGCTGGTGATATTTCCCAATAGCCACACAAAATCCAATCAAGGTGCGACTGCAACCCACAATTGCCACTTGGGTAGATGTCCTAAAGTTGGTCACTAGGTACCTCGGTCGAAGTGCGGCATTTAGATTTTCGGCCTAAGAAATGGGTCATGGGCTGGATCCCGTCCAAGAGGTGTGTGCCTCAAGGGGGGATGCACAGAATAACCATACCTCAGCCTTCAACCCTTCACGGGTATCTCCCTGCCTTATGGTATTAGGAACACTTGACTTGGAGGATTTTCAGTTTTTTATTTGACAACTTCTATGGTTTTGACAATGTGAGAACCAGATAACAGGGAGTTATTTGGATGCCTATCCTTGAAATCCTACCTAGACTAAAAACTTTCTTTTGGCACCTCCTGTGGAGGAAAACTTAGTGAGTTTTTAGAAATATTTTATATGTAGTTGTTTTGGGAGGTTGGGGGTGCAAACCAACCTCGTTGATTAAAATGGGAGTGGATAGTCTCGTCAAGAAAAGGGTGGGGTATTTTCAGAATCCCTTTGGAGGAAACTTACTTTGACCTCCACGTTTCAAGAAGAAGCTATGTGAGTGATAAGTGAATTTTGTGTGTGAGTGAAAGTGTGCCAATTTTTAGTGAATTAGATGTCACCTTGCTGTATGTGGACTTCACTTGGTCCTTACAAGTGTTTGATTACCTAATTAACTAAGTGCCTTTGGTACAACCTTGCTTAATTCAAAAGTCCCTAGGAAGCTAGCATGTGGACATGTGGGTCCGTTACTATCCTTTTAACTCCCTATTGTGATGTAATCTAAGAAAATCTTTGAAACTATCCTAGATTAATCATGTGGGCATGTATGGGTCCATTACAAAACCTTTAAACTTCCCTAGTGTTTTGATCTAAGAAATAAAAAATTCAAACACTATCCTATCTTTGTAGCATGTGGGCATGTATGGGCCCGTTACAATATTAAGATGTGTTTGAAAAAAGTAAACTAAGAGGAGTCCCAAGAAGGGTTGTTGTCCTCTCCTAAAGGTTTTTAATGTTCTTAAGGGGGATGAAATCGTTTCACAATCCTTTTCTGATTCTCAAGATCGCTTGGAGGCGCGAGAGAAGAGCATACTAAGCGATTGTTACACAACTTCTAGTCCCGGTGCAAGTTAAATGTGATTAAAAATGATTTCCAACTTATTTTGTGAGTCAAAACAAGCCATCCATGTGGCAAAAAGCAAAGAAGGGAAATTGATTTTTATCCTCCTAAGTGCCTATGTGTTTTTGACTAACCCCTTTATATGATGAGGGGACTAAGTGTGGTGCAGCTTTAAAACATGCTTGAAATCATTTTTAAGAAGGCAAATGGCCTTCCCCACATCTCAACAACTTTACAATGTGAATTTTTTCACAGGTGCGCGGGTCTCAGTAGAGACAGAGGCACATAGAGCGCATGCGCGCGAACAAAGACAAGTCAACAGGCGCACGTGCGCATAACAGAACTGTGAATCAGACGCATGTGCGCACAATGTGCGTCTGTGGGCCTAAAAACCCACGCATATATGACACACGACCGAGAATGAAAAATTCGAATGGATTTATCTCAATTCAACTTGGAATTGGCTGGTTGGCAGGTCGGCTTAGGCCGGTTAGTCCACTTGCAAGTTAAACAAACTAAAAGAAGAGAAAGAAAAACCCAAATGGGGTAGGAAATTGATACCTTTCCCCAGTGGAGTCGCCAATATGTTTCCCCTCTTTCATCACCTTGGTGAGAAAAATAGAGGTGCTTGCAAGCTCAGTTGGGTCTGCTGAGTAGGATAGCTGCAAGAAAAAGAATTAGGGAAAGAAAATAAAAACTACAATTAAGAATTAAACTAAGAGATGCAATAAAAATCAAATTCATGAGCATAGGGACATAGAAACAAAAAGAACCATAAGACCCATGTCACCAATGTTGAGGCTGATCTATTAGTGAAACAAATCACTAAGAAGAAAGGGGACTATGAGTCCCTTCTTCCTCCAAGGGAGGGCTCTTGGACCCCCACTAGCTAGCTCTTCTTACAACAAAAGAAAATTGGAAAATGATGAAAGAACTCTTTACAAATCCACTCAATGGGTGAGATGGATTGTCCAATGCAGTGGTGACAATATGCTCTTGACAAGGATGGAGTCCTCAAGACAATAGAGGCAACATAACATTACTTTGAATTCCTTGAGAAAATGAGGCGCATCCATGGCTTTTTATAGCATTCATTTGGTTTATTGTTTAATTGCTTTGTAGTGTGAAAAGAGGCCAATTAGGGAATTCCTAGGTCTTTGACCAGTCCACCAGTCAGATCCAGTCCAGATTTGAGGGTCAAATCGGCTTGGGAGCTGAACCATAAGTGGGTGGGAGGCCGACCACTCTCATAAATGCGTCGTTTAGCAGGTGCGCGGATTTTTGTGATAACAGTCGTGCATCGTGCGCATGCACGCGATTTCTGCGTTCCTGTTTCATGCATGTGCACGCGCGCCCAATGTCTTCATAGCGCTCTTCAGTTTTTCACTACTTTGTATAGTTTTTGACCTTTTTTGAATGCTTTGGTATTAATTCATGTCCATGGATGACTTCATCACTGTTTGATGATGCTGAGTTCTTGTAACCATGTGCGGATGAAATTTCAGTGATAACAATATGTATATATAATTTTTTAGCGAATCTTTTAGTCAATTATATAATCTTGTAAAATCTTGGCGAATCTTTCACTGAATTATAAAATCTTGTAAAATCTTGGCGAATCTTTCATTGAATTATAAAACCTTATAAAGTCTTGGTGAATTTTTGATAAAGTATAAAACCATATATAATAATAGGAAAATGTATTCATTAAACTGTAATATACTCGTTTTACATATTTGGAAAAATAAATATAATTTTTCCATCCTCTAGACAACATTGCAAGCATCAGGGGTTGTGTTTGTCAAGGATCTCATTGTTATGATGCCTTATGACACTGGAAGTGGACAAATAGGGCAGGAAACTCCATGCCAACAAAAAATGGTATCATATTAGATATTAGTGATGATGAATTTGAATGACTATTTAAATCCTAGTAAAGTGCACCGCTAACCACTAGTGAATTGTGTTGGATACCAGTTATCAAATCCCTTTGAGTGGGATCTTTCTATTACATAAATCAAATCCAAAAATAACCTAAAGGCTGGTTTGCCTTCTACTTCCCATTACAACATAAATCATGCTTGAATATTTCACCCTCTCTATTGTTTCATTATCTCCAAGTATCACCCATGTTTTTGTGATAAAAACAATCAACTTCTCCTTGAAGGTTGTACCCTGCCATGAGTAAAAAATGTGAAATAATAGCTCTAGGAGTGTGTACTACTGCCACTGGGAATAGGCCTCAATAAATGCTTATTTCATCACAAAAACCTTGCAATAACCGCATAATAAATCACTCTATTGATGGAATGCTTCTAGAACCTTGCTGCCAATAAACTCCCCACATGCTACATCCTTTTGTTGGTTGTTCAAGGCCAATTCAGTGACAAGAATAAGGTCAACATTGAGGATGATCATGATTCTGAAATGGATATCAACAAGGATATCAACTGGAATATCTACAGGATCATCCCTTAAACCTACTAATATAAATATTCGACGAATCACATTTTATGCTAATATCACAATGTATTTCACAAAAGGAAAGAACATTGACACCATATTCCAGAGACAGTAGAAGTACTTTATCTATATATCCCATATCCATCCTTCTGTATATAACCATTAGCTTCTTTGCAATTACTTTTTAAACATATACTACAATCTTAATACTATGTTTATGTTTTTTTTCCTTTGCTACCGTATCACGATCTTCCTAAAGTAATGCCGAGGTATCATTTCTACATTTTGCAAAGTATCTAGCTGAAACCCCTGTAGAAGATTTCTTATCAATTCCATTCACAGATACACTATGAATATGCAACAGTTTTTGTAGACTTATGGTGTAATCTATCGCAGTGCATGGATCTATGACAATTCCTTTTGGACTGATGGGATGGGTGACTTGATGTCTCTTGAACTAGTCAACATAAACATTCAAACGAGATCCACCCTTGCATGTTTTCTACACAAAAGAATATATCTTTTGGCCCTTTTGGTTCTCCTTAACTAAAAAAAACTCAATCGTTTTGATTATGATGTGAAAAACACATGCAACTTTCTTAGAACTTTATGGTTTGACCTTATTCAAGTGTCCCTTCACAATTTGAAACTATAATACTATAATACTCTGCTAAATTAGTTTCTCATTATACACTCTTACATATAGATTGTACATCTCAGATTTTGAATATAGCATATGAAATACCTTTACACCTTTATAAATGTCAAAGGACCGGAGGGATATGTTCCTAATTTGGCATAATAAATACCTTGACACATTTATCAATCAATCACAACTCAAAAGAACTTGGGTATCTAAGAAAGGCCTTTCTTGATGATTTTTTTGATTAAAAATTTATGAATGGAAAGATGAAGATTTAATATACACCATAGAGTCACTAATACAAGAAAAATCCTACACATAAACCATTCAAAATTAATTTGAAAAAAAACTGTCCAAAAGTGCAGCGAATTCTCTAGAAGCGCAGTGAAAAAATAGGGATCAAAGATTGAGCGATAAATCTTTAACCATAACACATTTTACAAAACCAGGAGAGGTTTTTGTATATAATTTTGTTTTTAAGACAAACCTCTCTAAGTTTTGATAAATTATTTCCCATGTTCTTGGAATATGTTCCACAAAAGAATGACTAAAACATGAAATTAAATTGGAGAATTTGATTTTCTGAAATAGGCCGCCAAGAAAGTTGAATGTCTCCCAATATATGATACTTGTGTAAAAAATTAATTAGGTTATTTTTATTTGTTATGTACTTAGAAAAAACCTCCTTTTTTTTTCTAAAATTCATCTTCATTTGGTCAGAAACCTCTTTTTTAAATGATTACCAAAAACATAGTCAAAAGCGCAACGTGGTCTAACAAAGCACTTTTGAGTGACTTTTCCTTCCATTTTCTGATCTGAAGGTATATTTGGAAATATTGGTATGTCTAATTGTATGTATAACTTTAAATCATGAAAAATGACCTCTCAAAAGCGGATGCAAATTAGTTTTCCCAAGACTGCTTTAGAAGCACAGCGTGGGGTCTGAAATAGTGGCATAAACATGTTTTTTTTTGAGGTAGTTTTTTAACTTTTCCTTGCAACCTGTGAACTGAAAAGGCCAAACAAGTACATATATGACAAGTAATGACCAATACCTATCCATCCATTGAAAAAATTCATCATTTTGTGGCCCTGAGAAGAAACACAGGGTGAGCTCGCTGCGCTTCTGTGCATCATGAATTGTCAAAAATTGCAAAAGTGCCCAAAACTCAAAAAATTCCCAAATTTCTTCAAATTTGCTTCTAAATTGTTCCTTTAAGCTTGTGAAGGATATATTAGAAGATAAATGATGAATCATCAAACAAATCAAGTTTGTCTCTCTTCCTTAGCTTGATTAGGGTTTTCTTCAGTTTCTTCTTCAAATTCCTAACCCTAATTTTGATGATCCAATTTTTGGTGTAGTAGTGCCTGGCCATGTGTCTCTAAAGCTTGATGTCCCCGTTGGCCTTTTTCAGGAGAATTTCTAGGTCTTCATTGACTCTGCCAAGACAATAATCTCTTTCTTTTTCAAATTCTGCTGCAATGGTGCCTTCAATGTCTTGTTGACATAGTGGAGGAGATGGCTCAAGACTCATTTGACAATAGAAAGGAATGTCAAATTTTATTGGAAAAATATAATAATTTGACCTAATACCCTATAAAGTGACATTAAAAGAGTATATTTGATCACTGGAGATTGACAGGGATGACATGCACTAACAACAACTACTCAAAGCACCCTCATTGTTGTGTTTATTCTTGTAGAAATTTGAGTGTGCTGCTTGCAATCGATAAAACATTGGATATGGGTGAAATAATATCTTTCCATTAGAATCCTTGGTACCCCTAGGATTACAGCAGACTAGATGAATCACTACAATAGTTGAATATGCTATCTCTTAGCATACTATTACTCCTTGTTTACCACTAGATTAGGCCACGAGGTTCTACTTGCAAGAGTTATGAGAGCTATGAGATATGGATCATGTTAAAAAATATGAGGTAGGATCACTGTGAATTGAGATGTCAATATCCCAATTTGAAGGCACAAAGTCAAATCCTATCAGAAAACTCTTCATTCATTCCATCGTGGTAGCTACCATCCAGTGACCAATGATGGTGATCTCAACTTCAGCTACAAGAAAATAATGAATACATATCCCATTATTAAAGATAAAAGTGTTACCCATAGATATCAAAGTTCCCAAAGATGGAATCACAACAACCATCAATGCCTCTTGTTGGATCCTAAAATATCCAAGTCATTTTTAGTCTTTGAAGTTTATTTTAATTGAGTCATTTAGAAAAAAATAGTTTTTATTTTTATTTAGTCATTTGAAAAGTTGTTTGTGTAAATAAATAAACATGACTAAGTGGTTATGTTAGTGATTGTCCTAAGTCCTATGTCAAGTCATCTAAGGTCAATATAATATTGTGAAGGTCAGTTAGAGGTCATTTAAAGTCATCATGACAATTCAAATTTGCAAAATCACATGTATTTGGTGATCATTCTATACTTTCATGAGTTGTCAGCGTGAGAAAAGGGAAATACACAGGACGCGCTACAAACTGAGCTTCAGTCTGCAACACAACGGTCACTTTTACACTATCCGTGCTACAAACTCATGGATAATACTCTGTTTTCCTTCTATCATCATTTTTTATATCTGAAGGTGTCTCAAAAGGGTTTCAAGATATTGTCTACGTGTTATTAAGCTTGGGAAGCCTCTTGTACAACCATTTCTAGCCAACCAAAGGAGCACCAAGGTTTTCTTTTCATTCAGAGAAGATTTCTTCTTTAGGGTTTCTCGCTTACCATTCCTTGTGCATAATCAATTGGAGTAGGTTTTTAGTGATCTTATGGCACCAAAGAAGGACCTCATTCCTAGGAAAAGATCAGGCTTCCTGTTCATAATTGAGCCTACAGACACCTCCTTGATCGAGAAGGATCCTAATCATGTGGATTCCTTCAAACACACAGACTGCTAGATATTTTGCCAGAAACTGCAGGGACATCATCTACAGGTATCCAAGGATTTTGTACATAATTACCAGGAGGTAAAAAATAAGGTTGGCCCCTGTAGAAATTCATTTGAGAACATATTTCATAGCAAAAGTAACCAAGATCCCAAGATCTGGAGAATGCTGGTATAAGGCCAGGAAGATAGAGAAAGAAGGTTGGTGTCAAGATATGCTAAAACCAGAGTTTAAAGAAGAAAATTTGACAAAAGGAGTACTGGGGATTTGGTTGTTGGAGGACTATGATAGGTTGTTGTTCATCATTCATAGATTATTCACCTGTGAAGGGAGATACAGTTGGGTTCTACAATATCACTTCAAGTTGTTGCTCCATTTTACTAGTAAGAAAGAGATTGACTTGCCTTTCTTTCTGTTTATGAGTTTACAAAGAATGATTGCCAAAGCATAGAGAAAGCTAGAGAAGCTTGAGAAGTCTATTTTTCATCATGCCCTAATCAATCTTGTAGTAATGGAGAAATTGAAGCAGGAGGGTAAAGACTGGTGTACCTTTCTCTTTGTTTCAAATTATCAAGTAGACCTTCCTACTTCTCCTCCTAAGTACAAGAAACCAAGAAAACAATTTGCAGGTTCATATTTAGCTGCAGTAGTTGAGATTCCACAATCACCTATTGTCCCTGTTTTCAAAGAGCCCTTGCCCATTCAAATTTCCAAGAAAGATAAAGGAAAAGGCAAGGCTAAGCATATTTCTACAGAGGAAAGAGAAGAACAATTTGTTGAACCTGCAGAGATACAGATTGATGAAGAAACACTAGGGTTGAAGGAAAAAGTTGAGGTTCCATCCTTGAGGATATCTACAAGAAGAAAGTTGGTTTTAGAACCAATAGTTGAAGAGCCTCAACAAGAGGTTGAACCTAGTAGACCAAGAACCAGGTGGTCTAAGAGGGCAGTTTCCCCATTGGAAAAAGAGATAATTCAGGTTATTGCATAGCTCAAGGAGTCTCCCTCAAATCCTGTGCAAATAGAAGGTGAAGGTATAAGAAATTCAAAGAACAAAGAAAAGTATGCATAAGAACACCTAGAAATCCAAGCACTAAAGGAATCAAATTTGAAATTGCAGAAGAGAAATGAGGTGCTAACACAAGTGATAAAGGGGCATATGGCTGATATTGATGTACAATTTACTAGGCTAAAAAGGGATGTTAGAAAGAAGGATATACAAAGAGCACAGTTGGTGAGTATGTATATGAAAAACCTCAGTTTAAGGTCAAGCAACAAAAAGTTAGCAAAGGATGTCTACTTGCCAAAGAATATGTTGAGAAAGAAGAATCTGAAAATCTTCTTGAATGCAACTTGTTCATCTAGGCCTGCTAATGAAGGAAGTTGATTAATGAATAATCTAAGTAATGCCTCATTTTGTGTTATGACAGGCTCGCTGTTCATTTTGGTTCTTAGCATATTGAACAATAATTTTGACATGTTAGCATATGATATCACAGTGACAATATGTTCTATTTTGATGTCATTGATGGGAAGTGTTTTAATTAATTTTCCAAACGTGAAAGTTGATGATTGAAGCATAGGGAAGACGCTTGATTGAATATATGGAGAAATTGAAGAAAAAAAAAGATTCATATCACATATTTACTCTATTTTTAGGGTTTGTGGTAATAGAATAATAAAAGGGAGATGAAAGTGCAAATGCAACATTGTTAGAAGGGATTCTTTTGAGACACAAGGTGTTCACTTCTCAAGTGATACATTTCACAATCCTCAACACTTGGTTTTAGCAGTGAAAGTATCACTTTATTATATCAAACCCTAATTTTGAAGATGGAGTGAAAAGGAGGGTAAAGTGAAGAAGTTTCAAGTTTTGAAGGTTCTACAAGTCTTAGTATGAATTATCAGGTTTAACGAAACTCTCTACAACACTTGATTCATATACCAAAACAATTCTCTACTCATATTTATCAAAGACAGTCACCTACAGTGAGTCTGTAGCACAAATCAAGTTTCTTTAGTGTATTGTGTTGCAAACTGAGGATTTTCCTGTATATGCAGATTTGGTCAAATTTGCACCTAGATTTCATCAATCAAGGATTGATTCGGTGTTCCAGATGGTGGAATTCGATGGTATAAGTCTCCTACACTCATGAAGATGCTTTGGTGGAGCCATTGAAGACCAAAAAGTAGGATAGGGTTTGACTCCATGAAAATAAGATCTAGATCCTGAATATTTGTAATTGATTTGATTAGGAGATTTTATAGGTATTTGATCCTCTCTTTTTGGATCTGATAACTATCATATAAATCTTATTTAAGACCACAAAGGCAATAATGATAGAGGTTCGAATTTGGGGACTTGGGCTATATTTCATATATTAAAGACATTTGAATACTTATTACATAAGCTTCTTTCACTTTATCTTGTTCAGACTTCCATTTTATTCTTATCTCTATTTATGAGTAAATGTTTGTGCATTTCATTATGTTTATCTAATGATAGATGATTGTAATCTCATCTTTTTATTGATAGACTAAGCTTATGAGTCAAATTTGCATGTTATAATTGGTCATTCACATGTACAACTATGTGTATGTGTTTCTACTAATATGATGAGCATTCTCCATATTTCATACCTTGATTTAACTTTCTGAGAAACCAGAGTTGAAGGCCTTCTATATTAGAGTGAGTTCATGTGTATTTTGAGTGAATGAGAGCATTATCAGGTCATCCAACTTGATCCACCCTTACATTATTGAGTTATTTATTAAGTTACCAGGCTCTCTCAATCCACAGCCTAGAGAGACTTATGGAGTGCTAGCACCGATCATACTAGCAAGACAACAAAATCCATAAATTGGCTTAATAGAAATTAATTAAAAATAGAGATAGGGGTTATCGTCATGGAAACACACTTTCTTCCCATTGACAAGCTTCTACTTAAGGCATAGAGCCTTTGGAAACTTATCCACCAACGCACTATCATAGCTGCAAGCACTACCCATAGATATCATAGTTTCCAAATATGGACTCATAACAACCATCAATGCCTCTCATACTAGTAAGACAACAAAATCCATAAATTGACTTAACAAAAATTAATTAAAAACATAGATAGGGGTTATCTTCATGGAAACACTCTTTCTTCCCATTGACAAGCTTATACTCAATCCATAGATCCTTTGGAAACTTAGACACTAGCCATGGAAACCATGTTATGTTGTTGTGACTTTCTTGGCAAGATTCTTTGGTTTCCTTGGCCCATGAAGCTTGTTCCATGGCTACTACAACGATTGGCTCTACCATGGTTGTGCCCCTTGCTTTACTACTGCAAAAAGAATTCAAATTAATGTAAAGAGTGTAATTACATCTTGAAGAAACCATGCCCAACCACAATCTCCATGAAAACTGTCTCTCCAATCCTATTTGACATTTGAGATGAATTTGAAAAATCTAGTTTTAAATACACAATGGTTTTAGTGATTAGATGCTTGTTTTGATTCCACAATTGCTTCTATTTTTTTGCATTTTTAGTATCCTGAAGAAGAGCCTTCATAATTATACAACATAATTAACACTTGTCAAATGTAATGACATCCAACACTAATTACTTCATGAGTTTGTACTTGAGGTGAGGAAGAACAAGTGCCAGAAAAATTGCATTTATAAGAGGGGTGGAAATTACATGTCCAAATATGAAAGATATTGACCATGAAACAAATGAGTTATATTTCCTTGATAGGATTTTATTTCAATGATAGATTTGCTAACTCCAAATGAAAATCAAAACTGGAATTATTTAAACCTATTAACTCCCTAGCTTTCACTCAATGAACAAATTAGATTAGAAGTTCAGATCAGATTTTGTGATAAATTTCAGTGATGATTTATATTCAATGGAAAACATGACTATGTTAATGTTTTAATGCTTCTCTTTGGGTCCATGTTTGGTATTGAAGAGCATTTTTTTGGGCATGGTTAATATGGAAACATAAAGCTAGATTCTCTAATCAGACATATAATATTGGGACAACACATGACATTCTTTCACAGGTAATAAATTCTTGGGTACTGGAGTAGATATGGAAAACCTAGAATTTTACTCAAATAGTGATGAGTAAATGTTTCAATTGAAAAAAGAGAGAGGAAAAAATAGTCTTAATGCATTTCAATCTTTTCCTTTCAAATTACTTACACAGTCAAGTTCACAATGCCATAAAAATTCCCAAACCACTAGTTTAGTCTACATTACCATCAAACAAATTTATGAAATCGCCAAGTTTCAAGAACAAAAATAAATTTCCTTAAGGAACCAAAATCATTAGTATGCGCAGATAAATCAAAGTGTGTAATGAAAATCATGGTCAATAAAAGTTGTTAGTACCTAACTATACTGAAGAATAATTTTCCATCACATCTATAAAAGGTATTACTATTTTTTATTTTTTTTTGGTTTTAGCTAAAATTACCCTCAGAATTTCAATTCTTATGATAATGAACTTCTTGTCAATATATTCTAATGCATTGAGCTATGGAAATTTCATCATTTACTAATTTTTTCAAGGAGACTTAATTTTCATCAAAAGGACAATCTATAAATGGTTTTCCTTTCTAAGTTTCAATACTATGGATAAAATACTCTTTTTAATTCAAATAGACATTTGCATGTGCTATCTCTCAAAGAATTCTTCCAGCCCTAACTAGGCCAAAAATATAAGTGCTATCATTTGCTTTGGTTGCTTGTGTTGCACAAAATTGCAAGTAGCCAACGCTCCCCGGTGTATTGTGACAAGGGACTAATCGCCTCTCGTGGATCCTTGAAATCTGGCGGTGGTGAGTTTACCAATAACCTACAGGTTTTGGTGTAATGACAGTCGTACAACCAACAAATGCTATTAGAGCTAGAGGTCACGAGTTTGATACACACTTGGCTCGTGTTGAGGGGGAGATTGTTGCATGAAATTTCAAGTAGTTAGCACTCCTCGGTGTATCATGACAAGGGACTAATCACCTCTCGTGGATCCTTTAAATATGGCAGTGGTGAGTTTACCAATAACCTGTGGGTTTTGGTGTAATGGAAGCCTTACTACCAACAACTTGTGCTCTCGGTTTAATTAGATTCCACCTTTCTACCTATGCATTTTTTATGGTAAGATTTAAACTTAGAAGAAAAGAATTGAGTTCAATCAAATTGCTTCAATTATAAGCTATATTAAATATAAAACTGAAACCAACCAACCAAAATGAAGCTTGAGATACGAATATCTGGATTCCTATAATTTCTATGTTTGGTGGCCAAAAACAAAAAGTTGGCTTTGGAAGGAAAAAAACTCCAAAACTATGAACATCCCATGGAAAAGAGAAGCCTCTAATTCCATTATTATCTTTACTTCTAGTATTTAGGTTATAATTAGAATTGGGATATTGTAATCTTGCCGAGAAATGGAAATGAAGATTTATCCACAAAAGTATTGGAACGATTTCTCCAAACAATGTAAATGAAATAATGATTGAGAATAAATCCTACTATCCAAGATCAAATACCCCTAAATATGCATAAGAGAAAAGAAGCACTAATATTTGCATTCCAACAACATGGAGTTCACTCATATATATCATGGAAGCTTGGCAATTACTAGCAACATAAGAATGCAATTTCATCTACTTGAATGAGCCCATTCTTGCTTAGCAAAATTCTTGTTAAATCGAGTATCTACCCTTTAATACTAGGACACTATCTATGTGAAGAGATAGGTCCCATATTCATCAAATTCCAACTTTATTTCCCATCACATACAAGAAAGAGACAATGTAATAGTTAAATATCAAATCATAAATCTTAAAATAACTTGCATCAAGAAAATGTGGCTCCAATTTTACAATGAAAAACACAAAATATAGATTATAGAACCTATTTTTACCTGAAATGCATCCTCAAATTGGCATATAGTAATCTTTCCATGATAAAGAATTTCCGACCTACTCCAAAAATAGAGGAAAAACATATCACAAGAATCACATCATATCTTTAATTCCATTCACTATTTCTTTCACCACCAATGGAACACATATACCAAAATAAGTGTTCTCTAGGCCCTCATATATATTGGATTAGATAAAATGTTGCGGTATATCAATTTCCCAGTTCTCATCTTGGTGCTCATTTTCTTCATTCTGAACAAGACCCTTTCCAGATGGACTATCATTATGAGCCTTCAAATAATTATGTTATGTATCAAGTTCATTAGAGAAACTTGTTATATTGTTTTCTCCCCTTCTATCAGAATCTGATTGCCAAAGAGCTAGTTCTCTTTCATATGGAAAATTGGTAAGGTCATACTTTGTTACATATAATATTAAACATATATACATATGTTTATCAATCTTCTTCCTCATCTTTGACTTCAAAAATGATAGTGCACTAAACATTCTCTCATCCTCCACTGATCCCAAAATTATGGTTTGACACAAATCCACTAATTTCAAATATTCATATATGTTTTCATGTAAGTATTAACTAGAACCTAAAATAGTCCATAATCTTGTTATTGCACCATATTCTAGAGGATTCTCCAAAGCGCAAAATTGATTCCACATTGTTTCAGCGAAGCATGTGGCTTGTTGAAACAATTTTGATTGATACAAAATACCTTCAACCTGTTCTCCATGTATCTCTACCTTTTTGCAAAAGTGGTCCACTAAAGTATTTAATTTTTCCACAAAGTCACATTTTAAAGTAGGTTGACATTTTAAATTGTTCCAATATTCAGGGTACACCACAGACATGGCCTCCAACAATTCATCTCGAGGGAATCATTCTCTTATCTCCGATGACAGTGACTTTGCAATTTCTATCAAGTTGTGTCTCATTGAAATGACAACATTGTCAAATAGGTCTCTTGACACAAGGCACTCTTTGGTGGTTCGTCTTGTCTTATAAATATAATGAAAAGGAACCATATACCCACTCACTTCCATACATAATATCCCTTTTTCATCAAACTTCGAATAATTTTCAGTATTTTCTATATCAATGATTATAGTCCAATTTGTAAACCGTGGACCTACGAAATACTCTGGCATCGTATACAAATTATCCAATGAAAGGCATGCTGATTTTCTTGCATTTGTGTATTCTGCAATATACATTGTGCGGCTTTGATACATTTTCACAAGGACATTTATTTAATCTAGCATAGGAAGAATTACAACCAATGTTAATAATGTCTCTATGTCAGTTAGTTGAAAGAAAGGATCTTGAGCTTTATCTACACTGAAGCGATGTTCATACATCACCCTTACCAAGGACTGGTAATCACTAAATAATCTTTGAGCTGGTCCATTCAATGAGATCCATCTTGTATCAACATATTTTAATAGCTTGTTTCCATTTGTAACACCGTCAACAAATTTTTTAAACTATGAAAATCATTTGGGACTATGAGAAAAATATGCATAAGCCTCTCATACAAGATCTTCAACTTTTGAAACCGATGGAAACTTGCTTACTATTTTAAATGCAATATTCATCCTATGAGCCATGCAATGAATACTCAACATATATGATGAAGCTGATAGTTGTAGTCTAATACAAAGGCCATTCCTTTGTCCTTTCATTACTGATGCTCCATCCACTCCAACACATACCAACTTTTTTGCAATCATTAAATGATCCATACCACCACTTTCCTTCAAACTATTATTAACAAGTTCATAAATATTTTCAGTTGTAGAATTCTCCTTCATTTTATGAACCCAAAGTAGATAGGAATGCCTAATATGGTCATTAAACATATAAATACTCATACAAATCCATGAAGTATTATCGATAGTTGTAACCTCATCCAAAGATAATGACAAAAACCTAGCACTTGCAATCTTCTCTTTCATATCATCCTTTTCTACTTGAGCTAGATATTTTTCCCATTCCCAACCACTCGTTAAAGACCAATGAGAAGATGGAAAGTTTGGAATTTGAATAAAAGATAGATATTTCATGTAATCCGTATAATCTGTCATAGGACGCCATTTAGACAAGATGTGAAATACAATGCTTAATTGAATTGTCTTGGATAACAAATTTCTTTCCATTGTCTTTTCGAATAGAGATGTGATGCTTCCTCCAACTGCCTTGAGTTTTTTCTTACTTATTAAATATTCATTATATTCATAAACATATTTGACATTTCGACATTCCTCAGAAGATTTCCATCTGACAATAGATTTCTCCTCGCTATCTACAATTTTATTTTCATACACCTTTCCTACATGCTTCTCAATTGTATCTAACTTCATTTGAAATGTTGTTGGCGTGCCAAGTTTCCAACTACATATATTGCATCTAAATTTTGGTTTCTCTTTCTCATTTTTTTGAGGTAATGGATCAATAAATGGAAAATTTGAGACCCAATCTAGTTGGAAGCCTCTCCCTATGTCCCATTGGCCCTTTTGTCTTTTCTGTGAATTGGTTGTGTTCTTTTCCAATGAAATATTTTCGACATTTGTACTGCCAATTTCTAGTGAAAATGCATTTATCTCACTTTGATCACTAGAGGAACATATTTCCTTATCTATTACTTGGATATTAGATGCATTCTCACAAGAGTTGACATCTCTTTCAGTGATAGGTTTCTCAAAAGAGATTGAAGCATGAAGGGATTGTGGGTCCTTGGATTGAGGTCTTTGAAAGTATGATGATAGATCATTTTGTCTTGATATTTTCTTCCCACAATCGGTGTTTGACATCTCAATAAATATTCCACAATTTAAATTTCAAATTGATCTAGAAGCCAAAAGTGAAACCTGCAAGAGAAATAATATAAAATTAGTAAAATTCCTACCAGGTATAGAATATTCAATTTGAATGAAGCTACTCTAATACTTTCTCCCAAATTTCTCCTCACATTGTGATATGCTTCAAGACCTAGAAATACTGCAAAGCTTAATGGATATAATGAAAAGAGGTGCAAATCCATACATTAATATGCATGATGGTAGTAAGCTCTGTAATCCATATGGTATGTGGAAGCAAGAAATAAAATGTTACAAGTGTAATGAAAACAAGAATGGTGGAAAACTAGAGGTTCCCTTGAAATACTCGAACACTAACAATAAGAAAGAAGAGCAAACATTAGGATACCACCCCAATATTCAAAACCATTGAGATATTGAGAATTGAATGGGTGGATAAGTGGTTTATATGTTATAGTTATCTTACATTAGGGGTTGGAGGGTTTTGGTCCTTGGACCAACCAATAACTGGTTAAGTATTCAATGCTTAGTTTTAAGGGCGAGACATAAAATGTTGATAAATATCAATGACTAATGGGAAGAGCCTTTAACAAGCCATGGAAGAAGTCTGATCCTGAAAGCTATAAATTCTCTTGGCCAATTCAAATGCAGTGTCCATGCTCTAGACATGCCATTCATCCGAGAGATCAATGTGAAAAGCTTGTTGGAAGATTTATGAAGGAACTAAACTATGGAGGATAGGAAGAACAAATAAAACAGGGCATCTAAGGCTCAAAAAAAGTTTAGATGATGTTTTGGTAAGTACTAAAAATAACCACATCTCATCTGAAAATTATGTTTAGGGAAGGTTTCTCCAACTCTTCTTCAGCTGCTAAGACTTCCAGAAATCAATCAAGCATGCAAGAAAGGAAAAAACATAGTATACAACTAAGTTTTCAGTGCAAAACAAGAAAATTACACTATGTGCGCTGAAAATTGGCTATAGAATGCCATTTCACAGGAATTGGTCAGATAAGGTTCAAAGTTCCATCAAATCAAGAGGATCTCCCGAATAGGCCCAAGACTAGAAAATAAACACAAATGTCATAATACTTAGATCTACATAAAATATATTTAGCAGGGATGAGAAGTAAAGTTGTTGCCATGGAAAATGATGAAGGGGTGAGGGTTTTATGGTTTAGCATGCTAGCTACATTCTTAAACACCTACTTTCCCACCAAAATCGTGGAAGCCTCACTAGATGAAGACAAAATAGCAGAGGAGCACTACAAAAAGAAGCTCAAGAGTTAGGGATGCCTAATCTTCTAACTACCACCAAGGAAACACTCGAGGTTGCCTCCTAAACATAGGTGGAAAATTGAGTAACTGATCTATATAGTTGATAGTAAATTAGAGAGCCATTAAAATTTGTAATTCTCTTTATGGTTGATAACCATATTATACTTTGTAGTTCTCTATATGATTGACCACCATTTTATTGTCAATTTTCCCATTTAAATTGATAGAGTGAAAGATTTTATTATTATGTTGGTTTGATTTCTATGTGATTATGTATGCTTGCTTCTACTTTGATTTGAATCATTTACCCGAATTTAAATATTTTCTCACTGTGAAGTAATACACATGCTCTTAACTTTGCAAATTGCTCCATTGGTAAGTTATATCCATCTACTTGCATTCATATGCAGAGTGGATTACCCACATCTCTCAAAATTCATTGTTGAGGTCATGGTTTAATGTTTATGTGACAATTCAATTTGATTGATCAATGAGATTTATTATGTGGAAATGCCCATGTTATAATTCTTCGTTCTCTTATTCAATTGCTGCTGCTAAATTGCTAACTCCAGAATCTCAAGTTCTTTTGACTCTTATAACCAAGAACTTTTCTTTGAATGTGTTGGCAATTCGAATATATACAGACATGGTGACCTCATTTTGTTGATTTCTTGTAAGTTTTTTGCTCTATTCACTAAATTATTACTTGGGTTTGCGTTCTGTGTAATCCACCAAAAATAACAGTCATTCCATCAATTCTTAGTAAAGAACCTTCTGATTCTTAGTAAACAACCTTCTGTGAGTTATTCAGCATGGTATAAGCCAAAATAATAGTCATTTCATTGACACTTAGTAAATAGCCTCCTGTGAGTTCTATTATAGCATGGTATAGGCCATTCAATAATAGGTTGTACCTGAAGAATGCCATAAAATTACATTCTTCATGTACATTTAGGAACTGATGACTATAGGCTTCTGTTGGAATGTCCTTGGTACTTATAGACCACATCAAGTGCAAACAATATCTCTCAGAAAGCAAGGGTTGGTGCGATGGGCTTGGGATATGTTGGTATTGAAGCAGTGTCTACCATGGTAAAAGCATATAAGGAGAGAAGAGACTTCTTAGTCCAAAGATTGCAAGCCTTGGAGGGTTTTAAATTATCAGTGCCTCAGGTATGCTTCATTTTTCTTGAACACATGTCCTAGATTATGCACCTATCTGGTGAAATATTGTATTTTCTTATCACTTGTAAGAGTAACTTTGAATTTTTTTACTAAATTAGATTCTTCTGATGAAGGGTGCCTTTTATTTATTTCCCAATTTTAGTTCCTACTATGGAGCTAAAGTGGAAGGGTTCGGTATTATTGATTGCTCGGAAGCTCTCTGTCATTCTTTCCTAGAGAAGGCACAAGTATGTGTAATTGTCAATAAATACTTCTATTTTTTTTCTTTTCATTATAGTGCAGAGACCATTCAGAGTTGATACAGTTATCTAGTATCATTTCACTCATTTTTACATGGCCAGGAGTTGGGAAAAACATAGTGTTGTTTGAAATTTATATAACTTGCAATTTTAGTATTCTCACCACTATTGTTTATTATTTATTAGGTGGATGATGTGTTGAAGCTTGTCATAAATGCAGGTTTCCCTTGTCCCAGGAGACGCCTTTGGCAATGATGACTGCATTTTTATTTCATATGTTTCATCCCTTGACACGCTTAGAACAACCATAAACAATATAGAGAAGTCCCCATTTCTTCTGCGCCCTGCTGCTGCAACATCTAAGGAAAGCTAACTAATATAGAGTGGGGCTTGTAGCCTATAGGCTAGCACTCCCTCCCATAGTAAAGGCACATAATGTTTTCAATGTTTAATTATTGAATAAATATGTACATGATTCTAATCATATAATTGACTGGTCTATGATCCAGGTGGAACTAGAGGGAGAATTCCTGCTAGAACCCCAATGCATACTAGACATGAAGGAAACCTCACTCAGGAACCAAACCATTGTGTTAGCACTAAGAGTCACCCTCAGATTGCGGGAGGATAAGCCCAGTACCCATCAAAATGTTTGTGGAGGTTGGTTTATGAGTGGAGGTAAATAAGATCCTCCTGGAGCATGTGTGTTTGTTTCTTTTTAAGTTGAGTAGTGTACATGTCATCTTGTTGTCTTCAACAAAATGTATTTGAGCTCGACTCCACAACCCAAAAACTAAGGCACTGAAAATGCTTGTTCTTGGCAGCTCACAGGCAGCATGCTATCCCTTGTGGAGCCAATGTTATCACATGAAATTGTCAAGGGTCACAGGTGATAGCCATGAGCATAGGAAAATAGGAGGGTGCAGTTTTAAACAGTAGAGATCCCCTGTGCATTTCAATTTAGCACCATCTCTAAGTGTGGTTTGAAGGAAGTTATATTTGGCAGGCAGATAAGATTTAGCAGGTGCGCTAAAATAATAGGTGTGCCCAGATCGCAGATCGTGACTAGATCAACAACCATGCTTTGTTTTGGAGCCGCAACATGCTCGAGCGTTAAAATCTTTGAGCATGCCTAAATCTAAACCACGGTATTGTAGGAGAGCTACGTGGTGGAAGGTGGTGAGTTTCGGGCCCAAAAGCAGTGTGGGTCCAAACCACTTTCAATGGCCCCAAAATCACGTGCTCATTTAGCATCGAATCCAATAGCGACACGTGGCCACCCCCTAGTCATCAAGCCTTGTCTCGATCCCGAGGTGAAATCAGTTAGTGAACAAGGACTGGTAGTTGAAACCTCGACTCACTCCATAAATAGAAGGCATGGAGGGTCTAGCCATGGAGACAGAGTTGTCAGCCCGAGTTACTACGATGGACGATATTTCCCGCAGGCCCATGCTGATCTGAGATTGCGTCTGACAAAAATATACACGCACAGTATGAAAAAAGGATACGCAGATGGAAAAGATTTGGACATGATGGCCAAATCGTGCTCCTAGTGGTTGTCCACTGTTTTTGGGTACAAATGCATCAATTGAAGAATATGTTAAGGTCGATGGTTGATCAGAGCTCCCTATTTTGTAATAGTTTGATAGCAGAGTTGATCTCTGGTTATGTATGATAACTGAGACTTTCTCATTAATAGAAGCCAGTTTCTTTCACCATCTTGTTTTCTATTGTGTTGAAACACTTGTGCATGGATGATCCAGATGAGATGTTGTAGTTGTAATGTACTGGAGGTTTGATTATAATGTTGCTATGATTTGTTTCAGTATTTTCTTTCCCTGTCCTATTTCCTCTTATGTTGAAATGCTCGTGCATGGATGATCCAGAAGGGGTGTTGTGGTTGTATTGTAATGGAGGTTTGATTATAATGCTGTTGTGATTTGTTTCAGTATCTTAAACCTAAGTTCAAGAGTTCTCTTGTGCCTGAGTTCTTCTACACCAAGCTGCTTGAAGTCCAGATGCTTATGGCAGACTTGTCCACTCTCCTCACTAAGTCTTCCTCCTTATCACCTTTAACATTAAACCACTAACTGGAGTTAATGAGAGCCTCATTTTCTTATGCATTGCTAGCCCAATTTTTTGTGTTAAAACATTGTTATGTTGAGCTTTGTTCATTTGACCTCCACTCATAAACCAACCTCCACAAAAATTTTGATGGGTACTGGGATTATCCTCCCGCAATTTGAGGGTGAATCTCAGTGCTAATATTCTTGGCACCATTGCTGGGGAACAGATTGAAGACATTTCCCTGGGATTGAACGACAAAGAAATATTCTGAAGGTGCATAAAAAATCAGTGCCTTGAAGATTGTAGTTTTCACCTGGTGACTCCACTGTTTCAGTTGTGGCTCCCAAAGGTAGACACACGAGGTCTACTCCACATCTACCTTTGGAAACATCTGAAGCTGACCCATAGACTATTATCTAGAAAGGAAAACTTTCTCCAGAAGAATTTTCAATTGTTGTTCCAGATTGAAAATCTCCCTGGGAAGAACAACATTGCACAGATCCAGTTTTAGATGGTGAACTGAAGCTGGACACATTGTTCTGACTGCTCATCTTTCACCATGGTGAATCCACTGGTTTGAGACAAATTAAATGGATATGGAGGCTATCCTGGCCAGGAGGTTTTTCCCACTCAATTTATCAACCATAGATGGTTATCCAAATCGTGTGCCTCAAATTGATGAATGGAAAGATCTGTTGCCAAGATTTTATGAAGGTGAGAATGACAACCTTATTGAGCATGTTCTAGAATTTCATGCTTTGATGTAGCAGCTTGAAATCCAACATGAAGATATACGTATGAATATTTTTATGTACTCTCTTCAAGGAGATGCTTGTATTTGGTATTACTCTCTTGAGCTTTCTAGTGTTTCTTCACTCAAAAAGTTTCATGCAGCTTTCAATATTCATTGTCAAATTTTTTATTCCTCTGAGTTAATTTGTCATAGATGTTGTGAGGAGTATAAAAAATGTGTTCAGTATATAATTGATTCTTATGAAGGTTGTGAGAATGAAGAAGATTCCTTGAATGAAGAATCAACTCTTTCTCTTCCATGTTCATCTGCACCAGATGAAAACTTTGCTTGTTGTCTCAATAAGGAAAGTGAAGAAATTGAGTTTGTTCTAGAAGATGATACTCTTTGTAGCCATGTCTCTAAAAAGACTATATATGAGAAGCATGATAAAGAGAAAGAGCCATTCATTGATATACATGAGGAGATTTCTTGCCATCAACTAGCAGATGTTACCAAATAAGATAAAATAAATGTAGATCAATAGCCCGCATCAACCATTCACTCACTTGTGCTTTCCATAGACATTCAACCATATGTGAGTAGCTATAAAGCAAAAACCATTCACTCACCTGTGCTTTCCATAGACATTCAACCATATGTGAGTAGCTATGAAGCAAAGAAGGTTTTTTGTTACCAACCTAGTAAGTTTTATCACCTATTTTATGACCCTTTAGGGGAGTACATGGAGTTTCATTTCCTCAATGTATTGAAGCCTTCGAGATTTATCTTACCTTCATCATTGGGAGGTAATCTGAAGAATGTAATTAATTTGTTGTCATCGTTTTATTGTCCCTTTTTTATCAGTGACAAAGTAAATAAGTTTTTAGTTAGGGAGTTACTTGAATGGCTCTGGTGGAAGTTTGTTTTCACCTAGTGCATTCAAAAAATCCGTTAGTTTAGTATTGTACATAAATAAGCTCCTTCTAGAGCATGTGTGTTTGTTTTCTTTTTAAGTTGAGTAGTGTACATGTCAGCCTGTTGTCTTTAGCAAAATGTATTTGAGCTCGACTACACAACCCAATAGTTAAGGCACTAAAACTGCTTGTTCTTGGCAGCTCACAAGGAGCATGTCATCCCCTTTGGAGCCAATGTTATCACATAAAATTGTCAAGTGTCGCAGGTGATAGCCATGAGCATAGGAAAACAAGCGGGTGCAGTTTTCAATAGTAGAGATTCCTTGTGCAGTTCAATTTAGCGTCATCTCTAAGCGCGGTTTGAAGGATGTTATATTTGGTAGGCAGATAAGCTTTAGCAAGGGTACTAAAATAACAGGTGTGCCTAGATCACAGATCGAGACCATATCAATGACCACACTTTATTTCGGGGTCGCAACATGCTCCGACGTTAAAATATTTGAGTGGGCCAAAATCTAAACCATGGTATTGTGGGAGAGCTATGTGGCGGAAGGTGGTGAGTTTTGGGCCCAAAAGCGGTGTGGGTCCAAACCGCTTTCGACAACCCAAAAATCACGTGCTCATTTAGCATCGAATCCAATAGTATCATGTGGTCGTCCCCTAGTCATCAAGCCTCGTTCTGATCCCGAGGTGAAATCAGTTAATGAACAAGGACTGGTAGTTGAAACCTCAGCTCACTCCATAAATAGAAGGCTTGGAGGGTCTGGCCGTGGAGACAAAGCTGTCAGCCCGAGGTACTATGATGGATGGGTTTTCCTATAGCCCCATGCTGATCTGAGCTTGCGTCTGACAAAAAGATACACACACAATGTGACAACATGATGCACAGATGGAAAATCCTTGGACATGATGGCCAACTCGTGCTCCTAGCAGTTGTCCACTATTTTTGGGTAAAATACATCAGTTGAAGAATATGTTAAGGTCGTTGGTTGAGAAGAGCTCCCTGTTTTGTAATAGCTTGATAGCAGAGTTGTTCTCTGGTTCTATATAATACCTGAGACTTTCTCATTAATATAAGTGAGTTTCTTTCACCATCTTGTTTCCTATTGTACTGAAACACTCGTGCATGGGTGATCCAGACAAGATGTTGTATTTTTATTGTAATGGAGGTTTGATTATAATGCTACTATGATCTGTTTCGATATTTTCTTTCACTGTCCTGTTTCCTCTTATGCTGAAATGCTCATGCATGGATGATCCAGACGAGGTTTTGTGGTTGTATTGTAATGGAGGTTTGATTATAATACTGTTGTGATATGTTTCAGTATCTTAAACTGAAGTTCAAGAGTGCTCTTGTGCCTGAGTTCTTCTGCACCAAGATACTTGAAGGCTGGATGCTTATGGCAGACTTGTCCACTCTCCTCACTAAGTCTTCCTCCTTCTCACCTTTAACCTTAAACCATCGACTGAAGTTAATGGGAACCTCATTTTCTTATGCCATGCTAGCCCAATTTTCTGTGTTAAAACATTCTTATGTTGAGCTTTGTCCATTTGACCTCCACTCATAAACCAACCTCCAGAAACATTTTGATGGGTACTGGGCTTATCCTCCCACAATTTGAGGGTGACTCTTAGTGCTAACACATTTCACAGGTCAAGGTGCAGTGGAAACACTTTGGCTCATATGAGGCTACGTGGGAAAGGGAGGATGCCATGAGACATGCATATCCATTTTTGTTCACTTCTGTATATATAGGGCATGTTGGCAGATAGAACATCAAGGACGATGTTCCTTTAAGGGGGAGGGAATTGTAACACCCTGTTTCCCCCAGTTTGTAATATAACTATATTAGCCAAGAGACTATGGCAAACTCAATATGTGTGAATGTTTGATTTGATGGACTTTGGTATAAAAAGTCAATGAATGTAAATTCTGTTATTTACTAGAAAATGAATAAGTGTTGCATGATTGCTCGAAAGGGGGTGTACTAAGAGAGACCATGAATTCTATGAAAGATATGGTGAAGGGGACCAAGAATGGTTATGTTAACCTCCACCAAAACAATACCTTACTAGATTTAATTTATCAGGACTAGAATAGTCCTATGACCCAAAAATGAATTACAGTCAAGTTGGTAGGTGGGAAGAACTCCTCAAGATTTAATGAGGGGATGGGGCAGAGCACCCATCTGTAAGGATTTTAGACCTAACCACGGGCTAGGAATTCAAGCCACACACAACCTTGCTGAGAAAGGAAAGAAAGGAAGGTGTGGTGGGTAGAGGAAGACCTGCGAAGAGTGCAGAGATGAGAGGCTAAGCTCTCGGGGTCAAGGAAGAACTAAGGGATGAGCGTGTTCTGGTGGCAGGGAAATGAATAGTAGGGTTATGATACAAGTTGATAAATGAGGCTAGTCCTCCTTTCTTGGTATCATGTAACCCATCGCCAGGATCCTGCGGGAGGAGGAGAGTAACCTCCATCCCTACTGTCGCTGAGCTGGAAGAAAGGATTTTAGCGTAGAGCATCGTGGTCTAGCTCGGGGGTGGCTAGTGGTAAATCAGTTAGGAGTGACTCAGCCTATGGTTGGGTGGAAACATACACCCCTTTTAGTAGTCACTTCACGTTATCTGGTTCTAATAATTATTTTCCCTGTTTTATGTATTGAGATGGAATAATGGATGAATGCATGAGTTCATGTATATATGTGTATTTATAAATGGTCTCTTTGTGGAATGGTTGTGATATGTGTATGAATTTATCTCCTTATGAACTTGTGCTATTGACTAATAGTCTATATGCCCAAGCTTAGTTCCCGAGGCTTCTTAGGACGTAATCTTGTAAGATGACCAAGATAGAGATATTGTGTCGATCTGAACCTATCTATTTGAAGAGGATACCTCTCTTAGATTCCTTGTTGCGTGGTCAGGACTCCAGGCCCAAGCCCTTAACCAGTTCATGATAAAGCTCAAGAAGGATGGAAAAGTTCAAGCCTTGATAGGGGAGGTCTCTTTATTTGGAAGACGAGTGGACGAGATCATTTCGAGAGGACCCATATGATAAATACCTAGGAACCTTAGGCTAAGCCTAAGGAAGAAAATCTCTTCTGACTTTGGAGCTCCGCAAGTCCGAGACTTCAGAGTATTGTCGACCCTCATAGTCATAAACCGATCGAAGATGATCAAGAGTTACGGTTACCCGTAAGGTTGACCAACATTAGGCGGTTCCGTAGGTGGTTAGGTGAACCTTTCTGACCAACTAGAATGAGATCCGAAACCCCGAAGGCCGGAGCCACAAAGGACCCAGAACCGTAGATCAAGGGACCCTTTGGTTTCTTTCCTAGCTGTTGATATACTGAGGACACGTGGTGCTAGTCCCTAGAGTCCGAAGATTGGGCACTTCGGGAAACAGGAGGAGTTTGCATTGCAACACTCCTGAACGACGAATCCCCGAGGTAACCAGAGCCATAGATCTATAAATCTACATGGTCGGATCTCGACCATGAGATCAGATGAATGTTAGAAGCCTGTCAGTTTGGGGGTGACATGGTGCAGTGACGTCCCCCAGGGTGATGTGGACCCCAGATTGGCGTGCCATGTGTCACTCGAATTTGTGTCCATCACATGCCCTATAGGTCATTGGAATGTAACATGTGTCACTTTGACCCCTCCTACGTGTCAGTTCCTGATACGTGTTTTCCTAGTCAACGTGGTTGGTGAAGTGACCGAGACTCCGGGAGTCCGAGATTTCGAGACTCTGGAGGATCTGGGATGTATTATGGTAGAGAGACCGAATGAATCGAAGGCTAGAGCCATGTGGTGAGCTTACGGGACTTTGGAGGTTCGAAACTTCAGGAATTCTCGTGTGTAGATATCAAAGAGGCGGGAAGCGTCGAAGCGCCAATTCCCTCCACAACTGACATAGGAGAAAGAGAGTAACTCCAGTCATGGGATCAGACTGTGGATGGTATTCCACTATGGAGGGAGGAACTTGGAAATAGTACAGGTGAGGTGGATCCACGTGGGCTCCACGTGGCCCTCAACCAATGAATGCCCGAATAGCTTCAGGAGATATATCCGTCGGTTCTGAGCTCGGTTTTGCGAATGGAGATCGTGGTTGGAAAACTCTGGATGAGCAAAGTGTGGTAGAAACCGTGAATGAAGGGTTTGATAATTTAAAGAGAACAAAATTTTGAGGCCCCATCCCTAAAAAAGCCACTCGAGGGTCGGGTGTGTTACACCTTGCCTTGAACCGAGGTTGTTGTGTAGATGGACTGAATTACAAAAGGAAGTGGCCAAGCTTTGGGTATGTTGTTCCTTCTCAAGGAATGAACATGATAATTCAACACTAGGAGAGTTAGTGCACGAGAACATTTCGAAGAGGTTGAAGTACGGATGTGTCGGTAGGTTTGAAGTGCAACACTTGGACATTGTGGAGGATCTCCTTGACGAAGATTGGATGTGGCAACAATGATGCACGGGTGGACAACTGCCTTAGTCTTTGGATTTGGATGGAGTGACAGAGTGGGGATAGAAAAGACTAAGGTGGGGCATGAGGAAGTGCAGTCTCATGAGTTGGGTGCGATGGTTGGACTAGCTACCCAATCAGTCCAAGGCATGGGGGATATCAATGTGCAGAGGCATGACAGATTTAGTTGAATTATGGATGCAACAATTAGTTCACAAGAGTTCAACACTTAGACATTTTTCATGAAGTTGCAACAACAATTGAGGTAATAACATAAGAGAGTGTCATTGTCGCAACATGACAATGGAAGCCATGACATTGCTGATATAGTTGGTGAAGAGACGACTTTCCAATGTAGCGGATATATTGGTCACACACAAATTTGGGCAGAGGGCGATGTGGATAGTTGCAAGAGGTTGCAGAGGATTACATTACGAGTTGGAAACTTAGGGTTTCCACTTCTCAAGGAAACTTGGGGTTTCATCTTGGACAAAAATTTTGGGTTTCTAGTTGGCATGAAACTTGGGGTTTCCAGTAGACTTAGTTGCGATGTGGGCATGAGTTTGGGCAGAGACTTGGAGATCACATATTTTGTGGATGTTGCTTGGGACAACAACTTGGAATTGAGGTGGGGGAGATATAAGGTATTTGGCTAGAAGGGTGCAAAGACCCTCACCCAAGTCCTTAAGGAGACAAAATTCTAGGTTGCTATGACACCCAAAAGTTGCATCGGTTGGGAAAGTGGGAGCCTTGGGTACGTAGACATGCCAAGGAGTTTGGCCAAGCATGAAGTGACCAAGAGAAGGGGTGCAACAAAGAGGTAGGGGTGTGTTGACATGAGAAGTGCACCCAAGGTTGAGGCGAGTTCATCCCAAGGGACACAATGGGTGACGAGCGCATGGGTTCGTTTGGGCACATGGGTCCTCGAAGGGGCATGACAGTTCATTTAGGCACGTTGGTCTGTAAAGGGGCGTGGCACACCCAAAGGATGCTACGGTTCACGAGGTTGATTCTTGGAGTCCATATAAGAGCATAAGGCACATGACCAAGAAGGAACAACAAGGAGAGAAATATCATAGTCAAGGTTTTGCAGTAGACTTGGACGAAGAGAGGCGAGCTCCCTCAAGGAGCCAAGTCGCTCCACATGGGAGGACTTATGTTTCCTTGAGGTGGTTCCGTGGACAGATTTGGGGAGACCCTCTTTGGGATGAGTTTGGGGAAGTCTTGTCGTGGGTCTAGGTGAGGCATGCTATGAGATAGAACCATAGGTCTATGTGAAGTCTTGTGATAGAGAAGAGATGGTGAGTTTGTGGTGGGTGTACGTCCGAGGTTCACTACACGAGTTGCGAAAGTTGTTATGACGAATGAGTCTTGGTGTGACGAATTTGTGTATGAGTGTCCTGGTGAGGTGAGGCGATTCGTGCGACTATGCCCAAGTTGTAAATTGAGATGATAATGCTCATATTGTAACTGTTTTGCAATAATAAGACTTAGTCGGGTGTTAGGCACATTTTGTGTCGCTCGTGCTATATCTGTGTGTCTCTTGTTTCTTTCACTAGTGTTCTCTTCATTTCATGGATGTATGCTTAAATGACTAAGTGTTAAAGTTGTTAACAATTGTCTAAGTATACAAGTGATTTGCACTAGAGTAGGAGCGTGACTTGCCCGTAGCCTAGAATTGAGTATGGGTATGTTCTAGGTGAAGAGGCATACTCTGAATGAAGTATTCTTGGTGTTGCCAAGAAGCCAAGTGAGAACCATCATAGTGTCACATGCCCTCAAGAGGTGCACAATTGTAAGATTAGGGAAGGCATCTTGTGGGGATGTCACATATATCGTATTAAGAGAAAATATTACAACACTTACAAATATTTAAGGCCCAATGTTCATAACTTCCTAAAGATCGTACCAAGTAATTCTCCCATTCATCTAGATATTACGATAAACAATCAAAGTGTAAATTGGAAAACATCAAGACAATTTCATTGTATATATTACATTTGAGAAAAAATCCTACAAGACCTACAAATCTCGAAGGCCCAATGTTCATAGCTTCTTTAATATCGACATGAGTAATGTTCCCCTCCTTCTCGATATTAAAGTGTGCAAGGATATTGTCCACTGAGATGCATTGTAGAAAAATAATAAAAAACTAAAATTGATATACAAATTATTAAACCAATTGCATAAATTCACTTTCTAGTATTTAGATTGAATACCAGAGGATTCAAAATACAAAACCCTTTTTCTCACTATAAAATTTTGCTTAATGAAAAAAACACAATGATAGGAATGGTCTATCTAAACACAAGATTTCCACAAAACAAGCACCAAAACCAACATGCACCACTTCCGGAGATGGTGATCCCAAATAGCCACGTTCAACGTTCCCATATATATTTTAAAAATAGAAGCCAATGAAGAATTGATATAAAACTCTATTTTCCACACTTGAAGTCATTTGTAAAGTTATCATCTTTGAATGGATCATCATCTTCCTCTCACAAGGTCTTCAAAATGTCAATTCTAGTACCGATGGTCTTGTGAGATCGATCTATTGAGTTGTAGAGAACTTTGGTATTTTGGGTTGATTTAAAATAGTTGAATTTTTTTTTAAGCATATCATTGAATTTTAGAGAGCTATTTAAAATTGTCGAAAAATCTTAATGAAAAATTTCCATCATGAGAGGAATCTAGGTAATAGTGGAATGATGTTGGGATCATTTTTTTTGAATTACGAACACAATTTCCAAAGAGGATGCTTTTAAGTACCAATGATCCTACAATGTTCTCGAACACATTGATGTCAGTGCCAATGGAGCCTCCAACTTACCAATGTCAGTGCTAGTGTTCCTCCTCTCACATGGACTCTAGCATGCCAAAGCCCCCAATGAGTAGTTCAAGTGATCCCAATGTAAATTTTCCTTTCATAGGTTCTCCAACATCATGATGCTAATGCCAATGGTCAAGATGACACTAATGTGAGTCCTCCTCTCACAAGTTCTTAGACATCCCAGTGCCTATGCCAATGCCTCAAATGATGCTAGTGCTAATAATCATCGTCTCACAGGGTCTCCAACACATTGATGCTTGTTGTTTGAATGAACACATTGATGCTTGTTGTTTGAATGATGCTAGTGCCAATGATCCTATTCTCACAAGGTCTCCAACATACCGATGTTATTCTCCTCTTCTCACAAGCTCTACATGATCTCAATCCCAATGACAATGCTTCACATGATACCGGTGTTAATGCCAATGGTCCTCCTTTCATAGGTTCTCCAACATGTTGGTGCCAATGGTCCAATTGATACGACGGCTAGTCGTCATCCTCTCACATGCAAGTGCTAGTGGTGTGATGATAAGAGTGCTATTGATTTGCATCCACTTTAATCACATATTAACTTTTTGTACCCACTTTAATCACATATTAACTTTTTGTTGTTATGATTTGACCAATTTTAATCATTATATGAATCCAAATCGTATAATGATTATGCTTCCCTAATTGTATAAGGATTATCTCCTTAAAAAGGTTAACGCTAGGGTTATAATTTCAAACTTGCTTGCCAAATTTGTCTATTTTGATTTGACACTTTCATTAACTGTTCTCACAATTTGAAATAAAAAAATTTACTGTTTGAACAATTTTTAACATATTTGATGGACAATTAGCTAGTAAAATTGTAAGAGTAAGCTAACTCAGGAGTAATAGTAATTTTCAGTTTTTTGGCAAAAAATGGTCCCAACAGGAGTAGTTTGAGTTTTGTATGGATCAAAATTTCATGTATTTCAAAACTTTATCCCATGAATTTTATCCCGTTTTAAACTAACCCAGATACTCAGAAAATCAATCAGTTATAGATTGATCAGAAATTTAAAAACTAACAACATGAGGAACTGCCCTAAAAATAACTCGAGCCGAAGAAGAAACTACGCGACTATTTATGGCATGCTCCATTCGAACATAGTGAGGGTACTACTTAGGCCCCAGGCCTCAAAGAGAGCTGGTTATCCCTCCCTTCTCACTCATTTGAACCCGCCCAACCCTTCTCACTCATTTGAACTGAGCTAGCTCACTCAGGCAGGCAGGTAAGACCAGGACTTCGCAGAGCCCTTTGAGGGGAAGAAATAAAAGTATTCCTTGGCTGACCTGAGGATAGGGAGGGGTTTAGGTCATATTTCTCCGCCATCTCCTAAATATAAACTGGTACTGGGCCATAAGTTTGTGAAGGGCAAGTTTGTGAGTGAGAGGGAGATAAGTTTTTCTCGGGATGCATTGTACGTGTATGTTGGGAGAAAAAATTGCTCCCTGGTCGAGGCCATGAATCAATGATGTGACGGATTGACGATTAGGGTTATGGATATAAAGCCAGCAAGGCACCGACGTTTTTCTAACAGATTTGTATGGCTGTGAACGAACAAAACGTCTCATCCAAAACCACCCGTCGCCACCAAAACACAGACCCCACTGA
>JZKD02S1673196.1:614944-627254 GCA_000966675.3 Picea glauca | reverse complement strand
CGCAAAAGGGGATTTGGTCCTTATACAATTACCGACTTGATTAATCCTCAATGGGGATCAATCTAATAATAAAAATAATAATAATGACATGATTAATCCACAATGGGGATTTAATTCAATAACAAAATAATAAGAATGCTCTTCGCAGTTACATTATTTCAACAAATAGTTCCATTAAATATGCGAGGAGCTGATGGTTAAATTGTATTTCTCGAATTTTTTTAGTGCAAAAATGTGCAACACAGAAAAAAACATGATAGGTGGACTGTAATACGGAAAAGCGTATGATCTAAGAATGGTTTCAAATTTGAATATCTGTCAATTTGTATATATTGGAGCTCCGAATGTTGTTTGGAGGTCACAGAAAAGTAGAATTGCAATGTTGACCCGACTAGTGCGCAAGTCCGCCTGTCAATTTGTATATGGAGGAACTCTCGGTGCTAGTTGTGGGACAAAGAATAGTAGACGATCAATTTGAAGAAAGGGGAAGTGGTCATTGGAAACACAAACGCGTGAATCTTCGAAGATGCGGAGAAACGTATTGTCGGGGAAAAATCGATTAAGTAACCAGGAAGAGAAACTAGAGGGAATAAAAGAGTGGGAAAATAGAGAGGTGAAAGACAATTTTTGTAAGAGCGAATTGGTTTCAAAGAAGCGCCATCATTGCAAAACCATGATCTACTAATTGTCAGCAAATGCGTTGTTGAAGATTACATTTTATTGCAACGTATGCATGTAGCTATGTTCTTCATACATTATTCCATGACTGTAACATATCAACTTAACCACTAAATTTTCTTTTCTACTAATTTCTAGCAAATGCTTTGTGGAAGATTAGATTTTATTGGAACGTGTGTGTGTAACTGTGTTCTTGATACATTCTACCATCAGTGCAACATATTAACTCAAGTATTAAACTTATTGCATTATGGGCTATTAACATTAAAACTTAATAATTGCATGTCTAGAAACAAGAATAATGATTTTGTTGCAACATTGTACATTGGTATTAGTAAACATAAGATCGAAGAAGTACGAGAGCATTGAATCATGCCAATTATAACATGTGTTAAACCCAGAAAAGAGGCAACAAAAAAGAGTGCAATGCAATTTTTTTTTAATAGAAAATCCATTTAAAATAAAAGAATAAGAAAAATACCGAGTACTGTACATCTATGCTTAGAAATTGGACCCAATTCTTCAGGCCAAAACATTGAAGGTATCTGCAACAAAAATAGGCACGGGTTCTGCAGTATGCAATATCCTTGGAGTTTTCTCATCGATGAATCATCCTCTGTTGAAATTGATATTTTTCAGAAGATTTTCCTCAGAAAGAAGACGAAAATGGTTGCAGGGCAAGTGGAATAGCCCTTAGCTGAAACCGCCTCTGCATAGTCCAAAACAATTCAGTAGCCTAGCTTGCACGTGCAATTGCAGAGGCCCAAATTAGTCCATTCTGGGCAGAAGGAGATGGCTAGTAGGAAAATGCTTGGCAGGAGCGAGAGTTTTGGACCTGATGCCCAAAAATGTTAAACAATATTTTTTTGGCTTGAAATATATCTATGGGAGAATCAACATATCATTGCTTTACACTAAAACTCTTCCACCCAGAACAAACTAATTTTGAAATCTGGAATTCCTACTGTCGCGGTGCAAAGTGGTTGTTGCGTTCATCATCAATTTCTTTTCTGAAACTCCTTTTGGTGTTTTCATGACTGCAATCTCCGAGACGATAAGGTCCGTTTGTTATGGTTGATTTAAATTTGGGCACAGGAGTGGGAAGATTCTCTGCATTGTCATCATCCATTGTCGTATCATCATCCATAAGATCATCTTCTTCCGGCTCAGAATTCATGGAATCAACTTCTACGATAGCAATGACTGCAACTGGGTAGGTTCTCTGACCAACTAGGGTTGCAATGGAATTTTTTGGCTTGAAATATATCTCTCGGTGTACCAAGGGACCATCTCCTTTTTTGCTCCTGGGCAGAGAGAGATGAATAGTAAGAATATGCCCTAGAATAGTGGAACCTCTAGCCATTATGACCCAATGTGTTTACTGTGTGTGGAGAGAACTACTGCCAGAAGTTATTTAGAATTTCCATTTGGTCGAGACGATGTTTGAAATAAAAATCGGGGAGGGATAATATAAGCCTCTGCAAATTATGGTTTAATGCATATCAATGGAATATCTCCTCAAGCCTTTCCCTGATCAATGACAATTTCCAGGTTTCGTGCAGAATGAGTTGTGACCATCACAAATCACTAATTGCACAAATAGAAAAAGTGTGAATGTGGCGGTGACGACGAAAAGAGATTAAGAATAAGAAATTTCTTAAAAGATCCAACCCGTCGGTGCACACTCAAAAAACTATTCTGTGGCCTTTGAAATGAATACTTGGAAAGGATAACATGCTTGTGGGAAAATCTTAGTTTAATTCGTACTAATGACAAATCTTCTCCGGACTTCCAGACATTAATGACAGTTTTAATGGTTGTTGCAGTATGGCTGCTAGCATTAAAGCTTAATTATTGCATATCTAGAAACAAGTACGAAGACAACAACAATGGAGAAATCGATTCCAAGAAATACCAAAGTATGAAAAGCGGTCGGGCGAAGATATACCCAGGGCACGTGAAGGGCCAATGGTTCTTGGCCTAGGGGGCTGAAAGTTGAGCCTCTATTGTTCCGTTTCCTACAAATAGCACCTACACTTTCGTGATATACAAATTGACAGGCAGACTTGTGGGTTGGTTGGTTCAACATTGCATTTTTTTTTCCTTAGCGATTTTGTATTAATTCCATAATTAGCCACTTTTTTGGATCGGGGGTTCTCGGGTTGGCGAGAAAAAAATTGGGCATCTATTATTCCGCTCTTTACAAATAGCACTGACAATTCTGCGATATACAAATTCAGAACCTGACCTGCGCTAAATTATTACTGTTAAATATTTATATTGCAGAATTTAATTATACGATAAAGTTTGCACAATCTGGTCGACCGAGTGATATAAAAGTATTTCCACAAATGAGCAATATAAAAAAGAGTCATTCCATACTTAGGCACTTTTTTTATCGCGGGTTGGCAGCCTCACAAGCTGAAAAAATAGTCTCTATTGTTTCGTGTCCTACAAATAACACCCAGATTTTCATGGTATACAAATTGACAAGAGGACCTACGAGCTGCTTGGATGAACATTGCATTTGATCACGGGTTCGCGGCCTGGCGGGCTGAAAATTAAGTATCTATTGTTCAATGTCTTACAAATAGCATCTACAATTCCATGATATACAAATTCACACGCGGACTTGTGGACAGTTTCTATATAAAGTATGGAATGAGATTTTATACAGCATATGCGGATCCCTCATTCCATACTTAGGCAGTTTTTGGATCGTGGGCTCGCGGTCTGGCAAGCCGAAAAGAGAGTCTCTATTGTTCCGTCTCCTACAAATATCACCCAGACTTCCGTGATATACAAATTGATAGTGTTTTAGAACATATGCAGATCCCTCATTCCATACTTGGGAACTTTTTAGATCGCGGGTTCATGACCTGGAAGGCTGAAAATTAAGTATCTATTGTTCTGTGTCCTACAAATACCACCTAGACATCCCTGTCCTACAAATAGCACCTAGACTTCCGCGATATACAAATTCAAACGTGGACTTGTGGACATAGTCTATATAAAGTATGACATGAGATTTTATACAACATATGTGGATCCCTCATTCCATACTTAGGCATTTTTTGGATCGCGGGCTTGTGGCTTGGCGGGCCGAAAATAGAGTCTTTATTGTTCTGTCTCCTACAAATATCACCTAGACTTCTGCGATATACAAATTGATAGTGTTTTAGAACATATGCAGATCCCTCATTCCATACTTGAGCACTTTTTGGATCGCAAGTTCGCGACCTAGTGGGCTGAAAAATAAGTATCTATTGTTTCGTGTCGTACAAATAACACCTAGACTTCTAATATATACAAATTGACACACAGACTTTTGGACATAGTCTCTATATAAAGTATGGAATGAGATTTTACACAGCACATGCAGATCCCTCATTCCATACTTAGGCAGTTTTTGGATCGCGGGTTCGTGGGTTGGCGCGCCGAAAATAGAGTCCCTATTGTTATGTATCCTACAAATAGCACCCAGACTTCCCCGATATACAAATTGATAGGTGGACTCAGGCTGGTTGGCTGAACATTGCACTTTTATTGATCCATAGCGATCTCGTATGAATTTCAAATTTAGCGTTTTTTTTTATTGGGGGCTCTGGGGCTGGCGACCTGGAAATTGGACATCTATTGTTCTGCGCTTTACAAACACATTTTTCTAGAACATATGCGGATCACTCATTCCATACTTAGACACTTTTTGGATCGCGGGTTCGCGACCTGGCAGGCTGAAAATTAAGTATCTATTGTTCCGTGTCCCATAAATAGCACCTAGACTTCCGTGATATACAAATTGACACACGTACTTGTGGACATAGTATTTAAATAAAGTATGGAATGAGATTTTATACAACATATGCGGAGATCCCGTATGAATTTCATATTTAGCGATTTTTTTTGATCGGGAGATTTGGGGCTGGAGGGCTGAAAATTGGGCCTCTATTGTTCCACGCTGTATAAAAAACATTGTTCTAGAACATATGCAGATCCCTCATTCCATACTTGGGAACTTTTTGGATCGCGGGTTCATAACTTGGCAGACTGAAAATTAAGTATCTATTGTTCCATGTCATACAAATAACACCTAGACTTCTGTGATATACAAGTTGACACGTAGACTTGTGGACATTGTCTCTATATAAACTATGGAATGAGATTTTATACAACATATGTGGATCCCTCATTCCATACCTAGGCAGTTTTTGGTTCATGGCCTGGCGGGCTGAAAATAGAGTCTCTATTGTTCTGTCTCCTACAAATAGCACCTAGACTTCCGCGATATACAAGTGGACAGGTGGACTTGGGCTGGTTGGCTGGACATTGCAGGTTTATTGTCCCGTAGCGATCCCGTATGAATTTCATATCTAGCGATTTTTTTTGATCGGGTCTGTGGGGCTCGCGTCATGAAAATTGGGCCTCTATTGTTCCATTCTGTACAAACACTAGACACATCTCCGTGATTTACAAATTGACAAACGAACCTATTAGATGCGTGGCTCAACATTGCAGTTTTCATTGTTCCTTGTCCTCCGAATAGCCCTCGGAGTTCCGTGATATACAGATTGACAGATGGACTTGAGGGCTGGCGGGTTCAAGTTTTCCATTGTTTACAGATACTAATCCCTATCAACTATCTAACATATCTAAAAACATGATTTTCAATACTAAATTATTAATAATAATTTTTGTTATTGCAAAATTTAATTAAACGAGAAAGTTTGTACAATCTGGTCGGATGACTGATATAAAAGTTTTCTGAGAAATGAACAATACATAGTAAACATGTGCTTTTATAAAGTATGGACAAGAGATTTTATAGAGCATATGCGAATCCCTCTTTCCATACTTGGGCACTTTTTGGATCGCGGGTTCTCGGCCCGGGGGGCTGAAATTTGAACCTCTTTTGTTCAGAATCTTGCAAATATCACCCAGACTTATGTGATATACAAATTGACAGGTGGGCTTGCGGATTCCACGTCTGGCGGGTTCAAGATTGCAATTGTTTAGAAATGCTCATCCTATCTAACTTTAGATAAAAACATTATTTCCATATACTAAAATATTAATATTAACTATTGTTATTGTACAAGTGAATTACATTAAATTATTAAAGGATGTTAAATCGCTTATTTTTTAAAAAATGAAGGAAACAAAAGAATGTTTTTGTAAAATTCTATCAACGCAAGCATAACAAGGACCAATTTAAAGTTTAAGGCCCTCTTGTTCATATGATAGCACAATTGCATTCCACACAGTAAATATTCGTTGATTTCAAATTATTCCAGGATATTAATTTTACCAAGTTCATGGAATAAACAAAAATTGTGAAAACAACAATCAATTTGAATTTTAAGAGCCTCTTGTTGGTATGATAGGACAGTTGCACTTTTCACACTATATATTCGTTGATTTCAAATTATTTCACAACAATAATTTGACCAAGTTCATCGATCAAGGAAATTTTCCAAAACAAATCACATAGTACATTTGCGTCACAACACCATAGAAATTATCAGGTGGATCTACGTGCCAGCTGGCCAAAAAAATTCAATTATATTGTTCTGTGTCCTCCAAAGAACAGTTGGAGTTCCACAGTATACAAATTGACAGACAAACCAGATAACCAAGAACCAACGATACTTTAAACAACCCAGAAGAAAGTTCCCAGAAGGTTCCATTGAGCAGAACCCATCGATCTTTGCACCAAACAATTTGATATACAAAGAAAATACAATGGCGCATTCCTTTTCTCTTGAAATGAACATTCATCTGGATGTTGAACAAATATTACAGAGAGACATGAGGTATTTTCGTTTCCTCCCAAAGTTTGATTAATTTTTTTTTTCCCTTCTTCAACCGATATGCAAAATTGCATTATCCTCATTTAAGGTGAATTTGCTCTGTATCCGAAGCTGCCGCAACATATAGACATTGCTTTCCTTTTTCTGTAGATACATTTCATACAACTCTGCCAATTCAGGAAGCACATTTTGTAACAGAGGCTTCCTAACCAAACACTGCATAGTTGTGTTGCCCATGGTTCAGATAACACCATTGACGCAATGTGCACAAATATATGGACATTTTTCACCACATCGTAGACAATCAATCATATCATCACTTATCAAAGTGGAGACAGAAGCAACGGAATGGAATTTTTCACATACAGGCTCAAAGGGGGTCGAGTACACATTGGCTGCAACTAAAATACCTTCAACCTGGCAACACGAGCAAAGAGATTAATACATTGAACAATATAATACACAACTACATCCCCCCCTCCCCTTTAAAACAAAAAAGAAAAAGTAAACAGGTGCATAAATTTGTTGAAGGCTATTTCTATAAGCAAAGTGAGGATGATTTTGTTAATGTATACACACAACAATTGTAGAGCTAGCTAGTTTCTCCAGATCCTCTACTATATCTTCTCGCAACTCTGTTACAAATGTTGCCTGGGTTGTTTGAAAGATCCTTTCTCTAGCATCCTTCTTCTTTTTTATACTTTTGAACAACATAAGTGGAATCTGCCCTTTATGCAATTGTTGTTCCATTGACAAAAACAAATCTGAATACGTATCGAACAATTGTAGCTGCAACATGGAACAATGAAGTATTTGTGTAACTTATTCAACATATATGCAGACGCAAAAGTTAAGAACAAAACTGAATATGAAAAGCGGTACCATTGCCTTGTCGTTGTCTGACTCTCCATCCTTTATATGGAGAATGTGTTGCGACCCAAATTTTCTTGCCAGTGTCACAACAGCCCCAATCATTCTGATTGGGTAAATATCAGTGCTCTGTGCAAACTGCCTGATAGTCGAGTCCGGGATGAAGCGATATTCTGAAAAAATAGCAGGAATTATTTCCACAATGCTTGTTCCGTTGAGAAAAATAATTCGATCGCAATCACCATGGTCATATACTGTTTTGGGAAATACATTAAAATTTGTAATGGATATCCCATTACGCAACAATATCTTTTCTGCATGTTTCTGGACAAGTTGTGGAGGAACAACCAGTGTGACTTTCATCATGGTGTCCTTGTCTATCATATCAACACACATAATGGATCTACTTTTGTTTTCCTTGCCCAAGTAGGTGGTATAGACAACCATTATGTCCCCGACGAATAGTTTTCCAGTTTGGAGATTGTTCAAGTCCTCTATTGACAGTACTTTGGATGTCACAACTCTAGACCTGATGAAATTTTTTGAACAAGAAAACTAAAGTGAATGATAGTGTGCTACAATTACACGAATAGTATTGATGAACTATGGAGCCACAGTTTCACAACCACACCTCTTGGTCTACGGAACATGCATCACATTCGGCGTTTCACTTGTACTTGTTGATACTTCTTGCGAGATGGAAACCATGTATTGCAAATGGAATCAACATATACGCCATGCCATAGATGAATATATAGCCCAGGAAATTTGTTTAGTAAACATAGTAAGAGAATAGCGTATGTATCTTTACCTTTGGCCTTGCTGGTCTATCGATGTCTGGGATGACTGACTGCTCATGGCTGTCTCACTAGTCCAACTTTTTCTAATGCAAGCATGTGCAGATGAACATCAGGACTAAACAAATATATGCATTGTATATTGTCCATCGGAAGAACCAAATAACCATAAAATTGTATGCATCTTAATTTTTTAACTGGAGAAATGTTTAACAGTAAACAGGGCGTGACCATGGGTCACCATGGCCAATTTGTATATCACGGATCCCCAGAAGCCAGGGGAGAAATCTTCAACCTGCCAACCTGGCAGATGCAATCGACAAAGTGGGTAACTATGGAATAAGGTAGAAGCAAAACCACATATGTTAGTCTGTTAGTCCGCCAATCGACACACGAGGGAATTTTTAGAAACCACACTAAGCAGATGAATTAGAAAACAAAAGGGATAATAAAAAATGGAAAAAGTAGAAACAAAGAGCGCAGAAAGGCCCATTACTGTGAATTCATCGTTTTCAAGTCTAATATTATATGCTCCCACCCGGTTTGTATATTTAATTTACCGACACACTTGGTATACCTTTTAGAAGATTGTACCACAGAACCCTCTGTTGCTGCACAAAAGAATTCATCTCCCTGTCCAAGCAACCTGTTTTTTCCAAGGAAGCAATGCCGAAGATGCAATAGAGATGAAGGCAAGTTAGTATGAAAACATATATCTAAAAGAAAAATAAAAAGGTCTATTTACCCGCCAAAGAGTCCTTCGTCCTGTCCAATGATTCTGTTTCTTTAATTGCAACAATGCAACACAAACACAACAAACATAAACTAACTTAGTATGTAGGAAGGAACGTATGTAACCAAGATAACTTACCATGTAGGAAGACACGCAACTAGTTTAACACGTATACAAACCATAAATGAAATACAAAACAACGCAATATGAAACAATAGTACAAGCATGCATCTTTCTATATCCTCTTCAACCAATGCAGTCAAGACTCCCTCCTTTTCTCCAGCTACTCTGTTTGTTTCAATGTGGGAACCCACAAAATTCAATGAACATCAATGGAAGCCGGTATTCACTGAAGAACAAACAATATGTAGATAAAGCAAAATTGACTCAACGAACAGTTTACAAAGGCAAACACATGAACCTTTGCGCTTCTCTATCCATGGTTGTAAACATCTAGCTTTTTTTTCCCCTGGCCAAAATATATTACAAGGCAGAAAATATCACGCAATTGCATGGTCGCAACTAAACGATTTCTGGTTTTCCCTGGCAATTCATCCATATATGCCCTTTAATCATGTTCTTTATCCTCTACACAGACTGCTATGCCCACGATACATGTTCTCAATTTTTCGTGGCAAACTACCCAGACATGCTTCTAGACATGAAAATATAATATTGAAGAATCTTTGTTGCACATATCATATCTCAAGCACAAGACAAATTGTATCTTGCACACACTAGTCTATGTAGAGGATAAAGAACATGTCATGTCATATCCGCACATCTGACCATACATGGTCTATAAATGTAGGTTGCATACATATGCTTTATTCCAACAAAAAACAACGGATATTGTAACTTCACATGTAATCCTCCAACAATTTTGTATGCAACTATTTTCTTTCATGGTAGGACTCGAGCACCAGGAAAATCTCACAGAATCATAGATAACGACCTCTGCAAAAATGGAAAATAACACAACTGCAGATTGACTGGTGAGTGCAGGGGATGAACACTGTAAAGCGCCCCAAAAAAACAATAACAATCCAAAAAAAAAGAAAAAAGAAAAGCTCCAACCATCGTCGTTGCACCCCAACCTTGCAAAGATGAATCAAAGAAAAGAAACCAGTAAGGACCAAACCAACGAGAAAGCATGAAGAGGACGAACTACACCCCCATGGCCCCAAAGCACAAACCCCAAGAAAACAAACAGAACCAACAACCCAGGAACCAATGAACCAACAAAAGCCACCGACCAAGTGAACAACATATGTATCTCCAACGATTACGAAATTGAAGCCAAAGCAGAAAAGGAACCGGAAACATACAAGGAACATGTGACTACAAATAAGCAAACATTCTTACTTGCAAACTGAAAACACTGAACAACAAACAAGGAATACAAAATGAAACTATGGCATTGAAACTTACTTCGAAACGATGAAATGCAAAAGCGTAGGTCGAATTGTGAGTGAAACAACAAAAAACAACAATCGAGAAACCAACGAAGAAGAACCACTCACCGAACCAGTAAACAATGTATCTAGCTTCAATGGTTACGAGGATGAAACATACAATGGAAGTACCCGACAAACTAGCAAAGAAGAAGTAGTCACCGAACCGGTAAACAATGTATGTAGCTTTAATGGTAGAACAAGGATGAAACATACAATGGCTATTGAACTGGCATGTACTCCGAGAACCATATTTACATAAACATTTAAGACTCTCAGGCTGTCTAAGGACCTCGCGGTATGAAAACATTTAATCTATCAGGGGTGTTGGTGGATGTCGCGTCATGTAGACATTTATGCTGTCAAGCCTATTGAGGCATCTCAGAATAAGTGTCAATAAATTTTAATAAATATATAAGCTTGGATATGAAAACATTTGAATATGCTTAGTACATATCAAAACTGACGGATATATTCGGGTAGCAGAAAATGATAATACAAACATTCGAACTAATGGTAGCATTAATCGACCTTCAAGCAATAAACAAGAAAAATATATGATTACAACATACTGTCTATGAGAAAAAGTTTGGATATGTTGCCATATACTACATTGGGAATAACGACGTTGGCAATAAGACCTCCAATATCTTAGACAATCAGATCAGTACATATATGTTACTTTTTAATATATAAAAATATATGCTTTTAATTCCATAGCTCCAACAATAGGTATTGTGCAAATATTTTCGGTCAAAGGAAAAACTAATATGTAGTCAACGCTTTATTGATCACTATAGTCCTTCTATGCCTACGGCAGGGACTAATAACACGGTTATAAAATAGATAAATAACAAGAGTATAAAATAGATAAACAACATAGATTAAATACCAAAAAACTTGGAGTATTTACTCCCCTAAGTTTGAAGAGACTTACGATTCTTAAAAATGAAGAAAGATGTTTCTATTTTTATTTTTTAAATTATCCACACAACTTTATATTAGCTTGAAAAATGTTGTACAATAACTATGTTATTGTCCGGAGGAAAGAATAGTTATTTGTTTGTCCATATAGTCTTGAGAAGAAAAATAAACCATAAATTGCATAACATAGCATACCATAAACTGAGGGTAGAGTATGTGGGTTTGGAAGTAGCTGGTCTAATACTCTGATACATAATCTAAGGAGGGGTTAGAGAATCCATGCCTCTACTACTAAAAATCAATTAACTTGCTCAATTAACATAGAAAAAACTAGACTAAAGGAGGGTGATCATTAGTAGTTGGAACCTGGGGCAGAGGATAGTCAAGATTGGTCAGGGCCATATCCACTATATTTCTAGTGAGCAAGTTGATTTTGTGATCCACAAGTTTTATCTGGAGCTGAATGTCATCAAGTTGGAGAAGAGTTTCTTGGTGGGTTTCATGGAATTCCATAAGAACTTTACCCATGAGAGTCTTCACATGCTAATAAAGATCAACTATTTTGTAGTATTTAGAATCCTAAGAACGAGATGAACCAAGGTCGAGAATCCATGGATAAATGTCCTCATCGACTACATCATCTGCAATGAAATGGCATGACATTCTTACATCTACCTCGTCTAGATCAAGCTTTTCCTGTATCTCGAGGGGAGTATGAACTTGATAGTTAACACCTGTGTCCTCAACCTCTGAGAAGGTGCAAGATACCAGATATATAAAATATGCAGAACAGAAATGAAATGCTATAAATGACAGAATAACAGTAAAATATCCAACATAATCTTCACAATACACAGAAATAATATACGAAATAGCAACAGAAACAACACTTTGATTCAGATAGCAATGTTCACAGGCCTCTTCGAGGGGGAAACCTCCAGTCGAGCAACGCTTTGTTACAATAATCTCCAAGCTAGGGTTTTCATACCCTCGACCCTTATTTATACTAAATGTGTCTATTAAGAGAAGCATCTAGAGGAAGATCCT
>JZKD02S1673196.1:589382-610597 GCA_000966675.3 Picea glauca | reverse complement strand
ACCAACAGGGGTTACAAGGGTGGCCAACAGATGTGCGCTTAAGAACCACTTGTATTTCCTGCGTGTATGAATCCCTCAACCATGGGTTTATGCGCGTAACGACAGATCTTTGTGGCTTAAAGACGTCGAAATACGTCTCTACCCTGAAAAAAAAAAACCAACAATTTCTGCCAAGGAAAGTGCTCTGATACTACTTGCAAGATACCAGATATATAAAATATGCAGAACATAAATGAAATGCTAGAAATGACAGAATAACAGTAAAATATCCAGCATAATCTTCACAATACACATAAATGATATACGAAATAGCAACAGAGACAACACTTTGATTCAGATATCAATGTTCACAGGCCTCTTCAAGGGGGCAACCTCCAGTCGAGCAGCTCTCTGTTACAATAATCTCCAAGCTAGGGTTTTCATACCCTCGACCCTTATTTATACTAAATGTGTCTATTAAGAGAAGCATCTAGAGGAAGATCCTTCTAGAAGCAGAAGCTTCTATTAGGTCTTCTTACATCCACCTTATTATATTTTATTGAAAGGTCTTATTAATATTAACCTTTATTACATTCAAATACATTGATCTACCTATGTGCGGGTTAGGACCTTAACATAAGGCTTTGGAAACCAATACCCTGGGATGACTTCCCCAATGACGATGTCTGGAACCTCCACGTGCTAAAAAGGTGAAGTAGGTAGGAGAACAAGTGAGGAGGGATATCTAGGGGAGAGAGAAAGGGGAGGGGGAATCGATAGAGACATGCAGATGACATGAGAGCTCAAAGAAACAATAGGCATAGATGTGGGGGGAAATGGGTTTGGCCAAGGAGGGGGCCGAATAAAAGCGAGAGTGTAGACAGAGAAATGGTCGGTCCATAGGACGCCCACTAAACAACAATAAGTTGCCATAATGGGAAATGAAAGTGCCTAGAGCCTGAAGAGCTAAGGAAGGATGAGGAAAATTACCATCACAAAAGGGAAGGGCACCGACAAACTGGGAATAACTATTCACAGAGGAATCATTAAATAAACGAGGGGACAAGCCACACATGTAGGGGTTGATCATGGGAGTGATGAGTGCGCTCTCTCCTTGAGGCACTGTCCATCCCATTTTTCTCTTCCTTGCCGCCCGATACGGGGGAAGATATTTCTAAAATTATACTCAAATGAGTACTAATTTTAATTGATTCATAATATAATGATGATATAAAGTTTATTGATTAATAATGGAATGATGATACAAGATAAATACTGCCATTTATACAAAAGAATGACTTGATTCCGAAAAATTGTGATCCAAGTTATTATTATGAGGTAATTAGAATTTTATTTAACTAATTAATTCTACACAATGATTATCTATTTGAGATCTTATTTATCATGAGTGTTCTTATACAACATAGTTAATAAATATAAATAAAAAAATTATTACAAACTATTACTATTATAATACATTGTTTTGGCATGTTTTTAGTGTCGTTGTGCACTGTAATTTTTTGCAAAAAAATTAAAGTGTTGATGACTCTAGACACGATGCATTCAATGGTGTCATTTTTTTTTTTACATTTGTGTCATGATAAGTAATTTCAATTCCATTTTTCAACATGTTCCCTTGTTATCATCATCATGGTGACATAATGGGGGTTGTTGAGTCACAAACGACATCACTTATGCATTGTAGATGCTCCCCAAAACTAAGTTTAGCATCTCCTATGCATCATATTTGCATTTATAATGCATTGTTTGTGATCCTAGTGGATATTGGTGGCCACCCACCTCTTCCATTGACTCATAACGATTCTCCATCTTGGTAGTTTTTTTCTCCTATTTTCTAGGTTATGAACTTCCAACATATTTTTGAGGCCCTAAACAATTTTTTGTGCCTTTGTGACGAATCGAGGTTGCCATGGTATGCCAAATACTTAACTAAAATTATTCTTCTCTTCAAGATATTTCCAACGTGCTATTGTGTTCCCCAAACAAAGTTTGTATGCAGAAGTTTCAACCCTAGGAAGTTGACGTATCAACTAGGCTCCTCGAGGTTCACATTAATTTTCACCACTTCATCTCCTAGGGTCAGGGTTTTGGATATTTAGGTTTTTTTCCTCTTAGGGTTTAATAATTTGTGTTAAAAGGACATTTAGGCCTCTTGTAATGATAATTTTTCAAGTGAGCGTATCCGACACATTATCTCTTCAGAGATAAGCCACCACCATTCTAGTTAGTTTGTATTGCTTTGCTTTTCATAGTCTTTTACTATTTGATTATTTAATAGAATATGGTTTTCACTATATTACTATGCTATCTACAATATTTATGCATGTGTTTCCATTCATATTCATGGATTTAATTTCATTCTCTATATAATTCATATTAGTGGTATCAGAGAAATATGCTCTTTGTTGTTTCTCAGTGCAGTCCCCGACGAGATCAAAGTATATAGAGTTGGGTATTGAACAAATTTCACTTGGGGAAGACCACTCCTACCGGACTAAGTGGCCTCCCATGGTGGATGAAAAGAGATATAAAAAAGTGTTTACGGGTCCAAATGGATTTTCAAGCAGGGAAGGGAGAACACTCTATGGTAGGTCCCAATTAGACCTACTCTCGCTTGGTGTAGCGTTTTCGACGAGTATGTGGGCCTTGTTTCCACTCAAAATTAAAAGAAGAAAAAGGGGAAAGACAAAGAATTGTCCCCCAAAGATTTCTAATTAATCATAAGTCTAATCTAACTGAAAGAAAACTAATATAAGATAACTAATTCTAACTTATCCCAGGAGAAAAAATAAAAGAATGAGTATAGTGAAAGATAGTATCATCCAAACTAGAAGCAATTCATGTATGTTAATGATAAGTGATAACAACAATGATATAGATACATGTACAGTTAGTTATAAAATGCATTCATAACATTATTTTTGTACTCAGAAGGAAACATATGACAACATGAGCATATAGAACATAGTGAAGAAATAGTTCATACAACAGAATTCTATGCTACTCAGACATAAGACAAATGTATAAAGAATAGTCTCATGTACATCTATCAAAACCACAAATTTTTGGAATGCCTTTTTCTCTTTATCATTCAGAAGTAATAGTACCATCTTTCATTACAAAGGAAAAAAGTACCCTTTACATTGAGTTAGCTCTCTTTTATAAAACACAAGAGACTCTTTAGCTCTCATGGATGGTCGTTTCATTTTCTCCTAATTTCTTTCACATTTTCAAAAATAAATATGCAAGAGTTGCAAATGGGAGCTAAAGAGAATCTTCAATGGTTATTTTCTCCCTTAGGCCATTTGTAAATGACATTTATTTGTAAATATTAGCATCTTTTTCTGTCGACATCGTCTTCTGTTCCTTGAGATATCCTATGTGTTTCTAGTGTCTTCCTACTAATTACGATCTCCTGATCTTCTTCTCCTTTGTCTCATATTTCCATTGTTCTATTTTGTGCTTGATTTTGATGCATATAGCTTGATATATGACTTCTTGAACTCTGCATATCTTTTTCTTCAACTGAATTCAAGTTTCTTTTGTGTTTTTCATTTTTGGACAATTTCTGTTCTGAATTTTCTAATACTCGCATCCCATCCTATTATTGTCTCCAAATTTCCATCGATCCAACTTGGGCCCGATTTCGTTTCTCGTTGCCCCATAAATGATAGAAAATAATTAACATTATCCCCTGATTTTGTTGCTTGTAGCCCCGTAGCCCCTGATTTCGTTGCCCACAGCCTCGTAGACCCTTAAGGTAGACAATAATTAACATTAGGATGAAGCAGTAGAGGATTAGCATTAGGGATGAAAATTTTAGTAAGGGGCCCTTCCCTTTCACTTATAAGATATAAAGTAAAGGAGGGGGGGGGGTTGTTGTGGCCTCAATAGAGAGTAAGAGATCATATCAAGTTATTTCTTGAGGAAGTCCTTGTGTGACATAGGAACAAGATAATGAATAATTTCACCCAAATCCTTCAACGAATGCCAACGATAGCTGAAAGACCTTCAACAATCAATCATTTCAAAGGTGCGACACCCTTCAAGGTACAAGTCATTAGGGGAAATTTGAAGTCTAAAATGAGTCTCCTAAGGAAAATAATAAAATAATAAAATAAGAGTTATGATTTTTTAAAGAGAAAGAAAGAAAACCGTTTTTTAAATCATATTTTTGTCTTATCTCCTTATAGGTTTACTCAAATTTCAAGTGTAAGAACTCATTGGATACAAAATTAAATTCCACATCCAATGAATATTAACTTTGCATAATTTTGATAGATCCACAATGAGATAAACTGAAAATACACAAAAAAAACATGTTTCTAACTGGAAATACATGAAAGAAATGTGTTTCTTGAAAGAAACACATTCATGTATTTCCAGTTTATCTCAATGCATGTCTATCAAAAGGATGAAGAGTGGGTACTTGTTAGATGCATAATTTAATTCTGCATCCGATGAATGCCTACACTTGAAATTTGAGTAAACCTATTAGTTGGATAAGTAAAAAAAATGTGATTTAAAAAGTACTTTTCTTTGTTTCCCTCCAAAAAAATTTACCCTTATGGTTGACATCATCATCTTGAATCCTATTGGTTCCTTTAAGGTTGATTTTGATAGTACATTTTTTGTTTTGAGGCCCATTTTTTACCTCAAAATTTTCCTAATGTAACTTTGACATTATTTTATTTGAAGGCAAGATTGATGCAAATGCTTTGGAGAAATGGTTAAATCTATTAGAGGGTTATTACTCTATTCAAAATTTTCCAAACATTGAAAAGATCATCTTTTCACTCCTTAAGGCCCTTCCCCATGTCAAATTTTGGTGGGAAAGTTATTGGGAGAGACATGAAAGATATTGGTCTACAATATTTAGGAAAAAATCAACTTGGGTATATTTTGTTGATACACTCAAGGAGGAATTCTACCCTATTGGAAAATATTATGAACGATACATTCAGGAGAGAAACTAGATAGTGCTGGAGTACATTGATATATTTTATACTTTGGGCTTAAATATGGGTATTAGAGGCTCCAAGTGACACTTGGTTTTGAGGTATCATAGTGGTCTACACAGGTAAATCCAAAAATAGATGGATGTTTTTGGACCTCTCTTCACTGCGAGTCACTTATTGATATGTTGCCAAAATCGAGTAGGAATTTAAGTGGAGGAATAAGCATGAGTTTTGGTTTGTGAATATTCTGTAACAAAAGCATGGTAAATGTGGCCCTAACTCATAGAACAAAGGACAAAGCAAAGATAGCCATCCTTAAGTCAAGGAGTCCAATATGTAGGCAAATAAAGGTAATAGGAAGTTGAATACAGACACTAGACAGTTGTGTGAGTTCCACAAAATCCCCTGGCACAACATTGATGGTTGTTGTTCGAAACAATCATTGTTATCCAAGTTGAAAGAAAAAGAACCATATTATGGCTTAGACTTTGATTCAAAGTAGGATAAGAAAAACAATATCATTGATACATAACCCAATGATACCACCACAACTGAAAAGATCCAACCATAAGAGTGAGAGGATCCCGAGGAGGGGGGGGCACCTCTTCCATTCATAGGTGTGGGTGAATGGGACTCTACTACATTTCATTATGACAAAAATATCCAAAATAACATGATCTCAATCAAGGTCATACACCATACACCCCAACCATACACCATCGGTTGGTTGAGCTAAGGACTAGACCTTCAGAACAACTAACAATGTCGCCTATCCTATGGCATTAATCCCTTCAAAGATAAGGTACTATGTAATGTTTCCCTAATTTAAGTTTGTGGTGTTATTTAAGGACAACCCTATATGTGGAAACACCATGATGTTTATGAGTCCAGGCCTTGTAGTGTCATTGTTACTTTGGGAGGTTATCTCTATAGGGTACCATAGGTAGTTATGACTATTGTACTTTCCTTGATATCAACAAAACAATGCCAAAAGGTAATCTCTTAGAATGGAAAAATTTTCCTCTTCATGGTTCGGTCAGAAGGTGAATGGAAGGTCACTACCATTGCCATTGCCTCAACATGGAGCCTCTCTACAAAATATAAGTAGGTGGACAAGATTGTACAGGAATACAGAGATATCTCCGCTTCAACTAAAACAATGCCTCTTGGCTACCAGGTAAAACATTCAATTTACTTGACACCTAGTGATCCTTTACCTAATGGCCCAATATACATACGCTTTCTTCTAGACAATGAGGAAATAAAATGTAAAATTCATGAGCTCATCCAAAAGAGACACATTCGACTAAGCTCCTCATATTATGGGATCCCAATTGTATTAGTGTAGAAGAAGGACAAGACATGGTAACTCTGTATTGATTATAGATCTCTAAACAAAATCAATGTCAGGAACTGATACATGATCCCTCAAATTGATTATCTTCTTAATCGACTTTAGGGAAGAAATTTATTTTGTAAGATTGATATGAATTTAGGCTATCACCAAGTCCTGATTGAACAAACTAATGTATCAGAGACTGCCTTCAAGTCTAAAGAAGGCATTTTTGAGTGGTTTCTAATGCCTTTTGGCTTGACTAATTCTTCGAAAACATTCATGAGGATGATGGATGATATCATGCAGTCATTCAAAAAATATTTTGTGGTCGTATAATTGGATGACATTCTCATATTCAACAGAACTTGGGAAGATAATTTTCAACAAATTCAATATATCTCGAGAACTCTATGACAACACAAGTTGCATGCCAATATGAAGGAATTCACATTTGGCATGTAGAGAATTTAGTATCTAAGATACATCATGGATGAACATGGGGTGTATATAGACCCAACCAAGATCCAAATCATTCGTGATTGGCTAGGCTTGATGACTCTAATAGAGATGCACAACTTCTTGGGACTTTCCAACTTCTATTGTAGGTTCATGTTGGGTTTTTCTCATATTGCTTGGCGCTTAAGCCAGGTGACCAAGGGGGGACCTAAAGCTAATTTTTCCTAGTTCAAGTCACAACAAAAAGCATTCAAGGATGTGAAACATCACTTCTACTTGACACTAGTACTTACTCTACCAAACTTGAAATAGCCATTCAATATTGGGATAGATGCCTTTGACTATGCTATCAATGAAGTGCTCACTCAACATGGACATCTGATGGACTATCATAGTGATACACTCTTTGATGTTGTTCAAAGGTATCCCACCTATGAAAAGGATATGTAATCCATTATACATGCATGTCAAAAATGGAAGCATTATATTCTGAGAAAGGAAATTATCATCCACATTTATCACAAGCCCCTACAATTCATGCAAACACAAGGAAATTTACAAAATGACCGCTATCAAAAGTGGTCCACATACTTGGAAAAATTCCACTTGAATTCTTGAGTACAAGAAGGGTAGCACAAACCATGTTATCTTAGCCGGTCCCTAGTTGTGGAACTAACCATATTTCTTAATTCTTGTGGGAACAAAACCCGTGGGTGGCCCCAACTGTATGGTACTGACCCCAATTTTACTACTACATATCAGAAACTGGGTGTAGGTAAACAAGTTGCAAAATTTCACCTCTAGGATGCACTTTTGTGCTATATGGGCCATCTTTGTGTTTCTTCAAGCGAGCATGCAAAACTAATTTGGGAGGCACATTATAGTTGTGTGGAAGGGAACTTCGATGTGGAGAAGATAGTAGAAATACTCCATAAGTATTTGTATTGGCCAAAAATCCCAGAGGACATTAGTAGGTATATTAGATTGTGCACTAACTATGTCATCACTAAGCCTATCATTACGAAGCATGGGTTGTACAATCCTCTACCTACCCTAGACATTAATAAATGATATTCAAAAGAAAAATATGCAGAACAACTTAAAATTTTTGGATGACACTATCAACAGTCAAAAACCTCATCATGACAAGTCCAGACTTGGATACAATCAGGTAGAAAAGGGATCAATATCCAAAACAAAAGAGCAAGAAACATATCCAAAAAGTTATGCAGAAACAATCAAAGGGGATATGAATATTTACAAGGAATATTATAGGGACACTCCTCCACCGAGGATATTCATATTTCATAATAAACAACCGACATATAGGTTTGAGGAAGAAGAAGAATTCAGAAGAGAAACTCCTTTCAGAAGATCTTCAACTCCTAGGTATCAAACTATCTTTTTTGGTTTATGTTATGCATGTAATAATTTTGGACATACAACTATGAATTGCAGAGCTAACAATAGGAACATAAGCAACTTTGAAAGTCATACACAAAAGGGTTATCGAAGAAGGCCTAGTGAAACAGAGAGAAGAATTTACAACATGTTTGAATCATTGAGCATTGAAGTGGAATGATACAAGTGTAAAAAATTTGGACACATGGCCAAAGATTGGAGAATAACAGTTCCTCCCAGAGAACCACAAAAAAACAACAACAATCACAGACTGGAACCTAAGAAGAGAACATGGATAACAAAGCAGAATCAATATAGCAATGAAGAATTCACACTCGCTCTACAAGATAAGCAGAAGAAACGTGGTTGGTATGTTGACAATGGATGTTCAAAACAAATGAAAGGTGATAAATACAGGTTTCTTACATTAATAAAGGAAAGAGATGGATCAGTCTCCTTCGAAAATGACGATTCAGCTAAAATCATTGGAAAAGGCATAGTCAGAATTGTAAACAAGAATACCAAGGCAAAAAATGTTCTACTAGTAGAAGATATGAAACATAATATTCTAAGTGTGAGTCAGATGTGTGACCAAGGTCATAAAGTTACTTTTGATTAAGAAAAGTGCGAGATAAGAAAAGAAGGTTTAGGAAAATTGATTGCAACAGTTGCAAGATCTTCAAGCAACATATATGTACTAAGTGAAATTGGAAATGAAAAGTGTTGTCTAGGTTAAAAAGATGAAAGTTGGCTATGGCACAAAAGAATGGGTCACATACACTTTGATAACTTTTTCAAAGTCAACAAAAATGAAGCATTTAGATAAATTGCCTAGATTATGAAACCAACCAACACTTTATGCAAACATTGTCAACAAGGAAAGCTAACAAAGCCCAGGTTTAAATCAAAAGAATATTCAATGACAAGAACACTGGAAATTGTGCATACTGATCTAGTTGGACCAACCACAACAAAGGTTTTAAAAGGTGAGAAATAATTTATGTTATTAGTTGATGATTATAAAAGATTGACTGCAGTTTTCTTTCTCAGGAATAAGTCAGAAGATTTTGAAAACTTCAAGGTCTACAAGGAAATGGTTGAAAATGAAATGGATTCAAAAATCAAATGTTTGAGATCTGATAATCGAGGATATTTCAATTCAAAGGAATTTATGGAATACTACAACATACATGGAATAAAAAAACAATTCTTCATTGCTAGGACACCTCAACAGAATGGAGTTGTTGAAAGAAAGAACATGACATTACATGAAATGGCTCGAACAATGTTAATGGATTCCAAATTGACAGATATATTTTGGACACATGCAATGCATACAACGTTTCACATTCAAAACAAAGTAATGCTCAGAAACAACACTGAAAAAACTCCTTACGAGCTATGGAAAGGAAGACCAATAAATGTGAATCACTTTAGAGTATTTGGAAGCAAATGCTACATCATAAGAGAAGATGGAAGAATGGGAAAGTTTGACTCTCGTGTGGACAAAGGAGTAATTTTTGGTTACTCAAGTAAAAGGAAAGCATACAAGTGTTACAATTTGAGGTTGAACAAAGTTGTGGAAAGCATCAATGTAACAATTGATGAAACAGGTGGACACGAATTAAAGGAAGAAGAAAATGAATCAATGGAAAAACTTTACGAAGAAGAAGAAAAAGATGAAGAAGAAGTAGAAGGGGAAGATGAAGAGTATCAGACAGAAGTAGAAGATCAAGTTCAACAAGTGCCTCCAAAGACACCTAGGAAACGAGTACAAAAGAATCATTTTTCATATCAGATTATCATAAACAAATATGCAAGAGTTGAGACTAGAAGAAGAATTTGTTCACTAGAAAAAACACACCTAGCACTCTCATCTATGATTGAACCAAATATTTTTGAAGAGGACAACAAGGATGAATTTTGGAATAAGGCCATGGATGAAGAATTGGATCAAATAGAGAAGAATGACACTTGGAAATTAATTCCAAGACCAAAGAATAAGAATGTGATTGGCACAAAGTGGGTATTTGAAAATAAATTGAATGAAGATGGACATGTTACAAGAAACAAAGATAGATTGGTATGTAAAGGATACACACAGGTTGAAGGAATTGACTTTGAAGAGACATTTTCTCTAGTTGCCAGAATGGAAGCAATCTGATTGCTCCTAGCTTATGCATTCCCCAATAATAGTAAAGTGTATCAGATGGATGTGAAATCAACTTTTCTGAATGGGGAACTTGAAGAAGAAGTCTACATTGAACAACCATAAAGATTTCAATTGTCAGAGAATGTATATTATGTGTGTAAATTGAAGAAGGCCTTGTATGGTCTAATAAAGGCTCCTAGAGCATGGTAATCTAGTCTGGATAAATATTTACAATAGGAAGGGTTCAGAAAAGGAAGTGTAGACATCAACCTCTACATCAAGGTAACACAAGATAGTATTTTATTAATTGAAGTTTATGTTGATGATATTATTTTTGGAAATATTCATGACATGTTAAGCCAAAAATTTGCAAAGGATATGCATAATGAATTTGAAATGTCATTACTTGGAGAACTATCCTTCTTTCTGGATCTTCAGATACATCAAAGCAACCAAGGAATTTTTATTTCTCAAACTAAGTATATCAGAGAAATGCTAAAGAGGTTCAGAATGGAAGATTGCAAACTAGTTACCACTCCTATGCAAACTAGTTGCAAGTTGAGAAAAGATGATGATTCAAAGTCTACATACCAGAGACACTATGGGTCAATGATTGGTATCTTACTATATGTGATAGCATCCAGACCAGATGTAATGCAGGTAGTTGGATAGGTGGCATGATTTCAAGCAACACCAAAGGAATCACATGTATTACCAGTGAAGAGGATTTTCAGATATCTCAAAGGAACATAAGAGTTTGGATTACGGTATCAAAAAAGAAAGGACATATCACTTATTTCCTACATAGATGTAGATTGGGCAGGTTGCATTGATGACCAACGAAGCACCAGTGGAGAAGCATTCTACTAGGGTGAGTGTTTAGTATCATGGTTAAGCAAGAAACAATCATCAATATCCTTATCTACATCCAAGACATAATATATTGCAAAAACAACATGTTGTACACATGTGCTATGGATGAAACAAACTCTGACAGATATACAGGTTGAGTATGATGAGCCCATTCCAATCTATTTTGATAATACAAGAGCCATCAGTATCTCAAAGAACCCGGTGATGCACTCCAAGACGAAGCACATTCCAATAAAGTATCACTTTCTATGAGAACAGGTTACAGAGAAGAACATTAGAGTTGAATATGTGGGCACAAAAGAACAAGTGGCAAACATCTTTACAAAACCACTTCCATGGGAAGCCTTTGAGTATCTACGCCAGAGACTCAGAGTAATTTCTACTCCAAAATGAATGCTTTTGAATTCTTATCTTATATGTCTTAGATTTACACAAGGAAGCACCATAAAGAGGACAATTCAGGCTGGAAAGAAGATTTTAGTTAGGGGGAATATCCCCAAGAATAGTTCAATTAGGGGGAGAAGCCTTGGATAGAAAGATACCTTTGCCATTGATGAGAAAGGGGGAGAGATTTATCAGATGCAAAGGTAAATGCTTAGAGAAAGAACATATAGGCATGGTTCCACGAGAGTGATGGTCATAGGGGGATCATGAGTGATATGAATTCAATATTGCATCAGAGTGTTTCCATCAATGCCAAAGGGGGATATTTTTTATTATTTGGGTTGGTTGTCATTTATGTCAACCCTTGAAGAAAGTCTGATAGAAAATTCCGGTAGCACAAAGGTTTAGGTAATGGAACCAAGTTTGTTTGATGGATAATAGTATGAGTTTTGATATATTTGCAAGTAAGACTATCCCATATGGATATTACATGTCATTCCATTTCTAGTGGTATGTGCAACGTCACATAACTCCTCATGGTTAGAGAGTTATGGCCATGTGAAGTTGGAGAAAGGTTTGGGTAATGGACCTAGGTTTGTTTGATGGATAATGGTATGAGTTTTGATATATTTGTAGGTAATAATATTCTAGATGGATAGTACATGTCATGCCATTTCCAATGGTATGTGGAACATCACATAATTCCTCATGATTAGAGAGGTATGGCCATGTGAAGTTGGAGAACCCTCATGAGTCATCTAGAAGCCCCAAAAGGTCAAAGTAGTCAAAGTGGTTTAAGATATTTTAGAAGGTAAATAATAAAGTGAAGTGATGAGTGTACTATAAGTCAAAGTGAATAAAAAGTAGATTATTTAAATAATAAAGTTAATGGAGAAATTACTAAGTTGACAAGTGGTTAGAAGTGGGTTAACCCTAAAATAAGGAAAGTGGGTTAAGATGGTTAAAAGATAACCCCTTGAGGAAGCTACATGAAAGTATAAATAAGAGGCAAGGCTCTCTTATTTTAATAACGCTTGAGAATATTGAATATCTACAGGTGACTAAGGTAACCAAAGGATATATAATCCGAATTTCAGAGAAAGGGTGAAGAAAAGAAGGCCGAAATTCAAGAGAGGATAAATTATTTTGATGATGCTTTCTAAGGTATGTTATTTATAGGTCATGTCACCATTTTCACAATAACATTTTTTATAGAATGATTCAAACTGTGAAATTGGGAGGCAATTGAGGAAACATATCCAAGTGGTTGTGATACAAATTTCATCTTGTGGTTCATTTCATTTTTGGAGTTACATGCCGTGGAAAATAAGGTTTGTGGCTAGTCCTCAAGCTAGTCTAAAACAAGTGTTTCTGGTAAAAAAGTCATAACTTATTCATAAAATATCCAAATTAAGTAAGACCAAATTTATTGGTTAGAGTACAGTCTGTAGTATTATGTGTACAATTTTCATATCCATACAACAAATATTCTGTGTGGGGCACGCTCTACAAGTTTGCTCTCTAGAATAATCCAGAATTCAACAAGGTATGTGATCTTATACACCAGGTCTATTATAGAGTTACAAATCAGATTTGGATGATGAAATTTATGAGGGATTTTGGTTGAGGTACATGTTGGGTACATGGTTGAGACAAGTAGTTGATTAGTTGGCACATACATGAGGTGTATAGTTGATGATGTTGGTACATATTGATGAGTCATAGTTGATGAGTAGTTGATACATGATTGGTACATACTTGGTACATGGTTGGATACACTTGTTTATGGTATAGGCTGATTACAGGTTGTTTGGTACAAGTTGGTGGATGGTTGATGCACTTGTTTATGGTACATGTTGATGCATGGTTTAGGTTATTGGTATAGGTTGTTTGGTGCAGGTTGATTGGTACAAGTTTACAACAATATATCTCACAGTGTTAGTGTGACAATGGTTCCATCATTCTACTTCTACGCCAGGGCGGTTGGACGGGGCATGGATAGGTGGTTGTAGCCGGAGAACTTAGGGGCTTGTAGCCTCCTTCTGGTTGTAAGCAAAGAATTGGGGATTTGGAGCTTCCCTCAGGTTGTAGCCTGAGAAACTAGGGGGTTGGAGACTCCTTCCAGTTGTAGCTGGAAAACAAAGGAAGTTGGTGCTTCCAATGAATGTAATTCTTCAAGAAATATAAGAAAAAGCATTCCATGGTTTTCTCCCACTTTGGGTTTCCACGTAAAAACACTAGTGTACTGTGTATGTGTATGATTTATCATTTGTTCATAGTTTATTTACTCTCCAATTATTGGATGATAATGCTACACTGATATAACACTTGCATTATATGGTTAAAATGGATTAAATTGCTCTATTACTGATTCACCCCCCCTCTTAGTAATTCAAAAAGATCAAATCCATCACTTTCACCTGGGTATAATGGTCTTAGTAGTTATATTACTAATCCTACCCAGGGTCCATTTGGGGGACATAGTATTTTTGTTCCACCTGGGTATAATGCTACTAGCGGTCTCATTCCTACTCCTACTCAGGTTTTACCCGAAGGGCCTAGTCTTCCTCCACCACCTAGAGGATCTAACCGTCATGGCCCAAGTAGCTCCCATTTTCTTGGAGGCACAAGTCATTCTATTACTTCTGGCTTTCAACTTCCTGTTGGAGGTCAACCTCAAGTTGGGGGATGACCCCAATTTGGGGGACACAACCCAATTTATGGGCAACATACACCTAGATTACAAACCCAACCTTGGAATTTTCCTTTCCAAGAAAATCAACAACTATCTGGGGGAAAACTCCTCAAACCAATTCTTTTGTACCCTCTTATCTCGGGAAGCGTTATCCAGGAAATTTAAACCCTACTTGGGTTCAAGATTTCTAATCTAATTCTCCTTTCCAAGGAAACATGCCAAATTAACAAACACATGTTGGCTACTTGACTCAAAATCCTCCTCAACCAAATTTGACTGAACCCTCTAACTATTTACAAACAACTTATGGTCCTACTAGTATACCTACAGGATTACCTCCCAAAAATTATCATTTTCCTCAAGTTAACAAAAAATTTCCATTTCTAGCTACTTTGCATTTACTAGATTTGTCTCAAATTTTGAATGATCCTATCTTGCATTCTCCTTTTTGGTCGGTTATACCTACTAAATTACCATCTGACATACCAACGTTTGATGGTCAATCGAGAGAAGATCCAAACAATCATGTCACGACTTTTTATCTTTGGTGTTCCTCCAACTCCTTGATGGATGACTCCATACAACTATGTCTTTTCCAATGCACTCTTATGGGTTCGGCTACCAAATGGTACAACTAATTTCCAAGAGGTTTATTCAATGATTTCAACACGTTAGCCATGGATTTTTGACACATTACCAACTGTCGATACGGTATGAGACATGGACGAAAATTTTAAGTTCATTTAAACAATCTTCTTCTTCCCACATCTTAGATCATATTCACGAATGGAGGAGGAGACGACGATTAATAAAATTTCCTCTTCCTGATCAATTATTAGCTGAGTGGTTCACAAAATCACTCATCGTTCCTATAGCTCATGATGTTTCCATGGGAGGTGTCGTCACTGAAGAACAAGCGATCATTCATGCTCAATAATTATATCTTGTTTATTGTCAAACGGGCACATTATATGACTTGATCCCCAATGCTCCTCACCCATTTAATATCCAACCCCAATGCTTCCAGTGGAATCTCATGTTGTTGATGGTGTGATTGGAACTTTTCATGTTGAGACTCAGTCAAAACAAGTCAATCATTCCAATCCAATACTACTACTACCAGTGTACAAACTGATGCTCCTCTTGTTGCCTTTCCCGATAAGAACTTTGAGGTGAATAAGGTCCAGTATACGACTACTAGTAAATCTCAAAATAAGAAGAAAGAGAAGGGTAATAATAAAGAGGATAAAACTAATAATCAACAACCAGATAAACCCAAAACTCAACCCGTTGATGATAAATAAAAGAGAAAACCTCGTTATCCTTGCCTTATCTGTGGTGAGGACCATTATACAAAAGATTGTCTGAGACACACAGAAGTTACTAAATTCCTCCAAGGAACTAGGACTCCCCCTACGCCTGTCGTTTTGTCTTCATATTCATGGCCATGAACAATGTTTTGGTATATTTCCACATGGATATAGAGTTTAATTCAAATTCGATCCAGATTTTATGAGCAGAACGAAATGAATATAGATTATTAATAGGTGCTTAACAAAAAATAACATAGATACAGTAAAACTGGTTTTCTATTCAATAACGAAATAAGCTTAAATTGTAAAATGCAGGGGAAACAAGCTTGCTGGAATGGTGGCGGCTTATCTCTGAGAAGAGATGTGACGGCAGCATGCATTCGCAAGAAGAAGGTTACAATGAGGCTCTCAAGGTATTTTTAAAATAAGAAAGAATTCCCAAAACCCTAGACATCCAAAAACCTAACCCTAGGAGATGAAGTGCCAAAAGTCATGTGGGCCCCGTTTGGGTAAGCTAGTACATCAACTTCCCGGGGTCGTAACTTCTGCATACGATCTCCGTTTTAGGCGTGTGATAGACCGTTGGAAAGGTATCATAGAGGAGATTCGTTCTAGGGGATCAATTATGCCTTTGGATATCATTGAGGAGCTCAATACCGAAAACCCTTCATTTAGGCCCTCAAAATGGCCCCGGAAGTAAAAACTGCTAAAAATAGTAAATTGCCAAAAATGCCAGAAAGCTGTTTTGAGCCAGTTGGAAAAGGTGGGTGGACACCGATATCCATCTGGATCAATACTCCCTCCTTAGGAAGAAATGGTATCCATTGCGTCCCCCATTAGATGAGGAAATTTTTGTTGAATTTGGCCCCGGGTGAGCCACTTGCCTTGGTGCAGGAGCTGCCTTGCTTTGATGACTCGATAAAGCAGGATCCTTTGTTGTCAAGTGCCCTTGACCTTTCTGTCCACAATATGATCATTGGATGCCCATTGTATGCAGTCGGGGTTGAGCTCTATTGGTGTCAGTTGTTTTGCTACTGCTGAGGTGTCCAATAATGGTGGGAAATAAGGGCGAAGGAGATCCACGTTGAACAATGAGTGCAGGCAAAGGAAAGGAGGAATGCTGAGATCAAAAGAATTATCCCCCACGACCTTGGTGATAGTGTACGGTCCATAATGGAGTGGGATAATCTTCCGATGGGGTCCTGTAAGGCGTTCTTTCTGCAAGTGCAACCAAACTTTGTCGCCCACCTGAAACTTATGCGACACCCGATGTTGATCATGGCGTTGTTTGTACTTGTCATTGGACTTCTGTAGGATATCCTGAACCTGTTGGTGGATGTGCTGGATCTTCTCAATGAACCGAGTGGCTTTGTCAGCTTCAGTTGGAGCAAGATATGAGTCAGTCGAAGTGACCGCAAGGGGAAGTGCAACATCTATGGGACCCAATGGTTGGAATCCCAACCCCACTTGAAACGGGTTGTGTCCGGTTGAGCTATGCAAGGCTCATTTGTAGCTATGCTGGACATAGGGAAGGCTCTCATCCCATGTGCAAGGGTTATTTGAATTATACATGTGAAGGATATGCACAATCATTCGATTTACAACCTCGGTTTGGCCATTTGTCTGGGGGTGGAAGGCCGTGGATTTGGTGAGCTTGGTGTCCAGCAGTGACCAGAGGCTCGACCAGAATCTGCTAAGAAATCGACTATCCCGATATGATACAATGGTTTGTGGGATTCCAAAATGTACCCAAACTCGTTCAAAGAAGAGCTTAGCAGTGGCCTCTGCTGTGATGCTCTTCTTGCAGGCAACCAGAATCGCCATCTTAGAAAAACGATCAACAACCACAAAAACAAAGTCATTTTCCCACTTGGTGGATGGGAGGTCCGACATGTAGTCCATTGAGATGGATTCCCATGGCCTATCAGGAGTAGGAAGAGGGGTTTACAAGCCCTATTTCTTAGTGGTAGGTTTGGCAATAGCACAGGCAGTGCATGACCTGATATACTTGTCGTCCTCCTGTCGAAGTTTCGGCCAGTAGAGATGTTTCTGTAGCATCTCCACTGACTTTTCGATGATGAAGTGTCCTGCCACTCGACTGTAGTGGGCTTCCCAGATTAGCTTCGCTCGCTCGCTTGATGGAACACAGATATGGCCCAAACGACATAACAACCCATCCTGAAGATGGAAATTATCGACAACTGCATTTGCACCCAACATTTGGAAGGTGGTGGCGAAGTCAGGGTCTATCTCATAGAGTTGGGGCCATCCCGATGTCTCATGGACGCAAGAGTCTAGCACCGTGGTGAGTGTTAAGACTGGCGGTCTGCTGAGGTAATCAGCGATGCGATTGGTGCTTCCTGTTTTATACTTGATGTTGAGGTGGAATTGCTGCAAGTATGTGGACCACTTTTGATGGCAGTCATTCTGCAGTTTTCCCTGTGTCTGCATGAACTGCAGTGGCTTATGATCAGTGTGGATGATTGTCTCCTTCCCAAGAATGTAATGTCTCCACTGGCGGCATGCTTTCACAATGGAGTACATTTCTTTGTCGTAAATAGGGTACTTACAGATAGTATTGGACAGTGTCTCACTATGATAGGCCACAAGGTGGCCGTGCTGAGTGAGAATGGCACCCACAACATAGTCTGAATAATCTGTCTCGATCTCAAAGGGATGTTGTAGGTCTAGTAGTGAAAGTACTGGGGATGAGCACAAGCGCTGCTTCAAATCATCGAACGCTTGTTGTTGGGACCGACCCCAAGCAATTTTTTCCTTACCACCACCCCTGTTTATTTGGTTGAGGGCCCATGCAATATGGGAGAAACCCAACACAAACCTGCGGTAGAAATTAGCAAGTCCAAAGAAGCTCCAAATCTCAGTGAGTGTTGTTGGGGCTGGCCAGTCATGGATGACTTGGATCTTGGCTGGATCCACATGTATGCCATGCTGATCAACGATGTAGCCCAGGTAATCGACCCTATCCATGCCGAAGGAGCATTTTTCCAGGTTGGCGTATAGCTTGTGCTACCGCAGGGTGTGCAGAACCTGCTGAATATGCTGCAAGTGTTCAGCCTAAGTCTTGCTGTAAATTAGAATGTCATCCAGATACACCACTAAAAATGTATTGGTTAATGGTCATAGGATATCGTCCATCATCCTCATGAAAGTGGCTAGAGCATTTGTCAAACTAAAGGGCATGACTAACCATTCAAAAATTCCTTCCTTTGACTTGAAGGCGGTCTTCCATACATCTGTTTGTTCTATCGGGAACTGGTGGTATCCAGAGTTCAGATCAATCTTACTGAAGTATTTGGACCCCGTGAGTTGATCAAGGAGGTCATCGATTCTGGGAATTGGGTACTGGTTTCTGACAGTGATTTTATTCAGAGCCCGGTAATCAATACAGAGTCGCCAGGTTCCATCTTTCTTCTGTACCAACACGATTGGGCTCCCACAAGGTGATGAGCTGGGGCAGATATTCCCCTTGTGGAGTAGTTCTTGGATCTGTCGCTTGATCTCCTTATTCTCTAACAAAGAGCGACGATAGACTGGCCCATTGGGAAGCAGTGCGCCGACGGTCAGATCGATGGGGTGCTTGACCTGGTAGTGCAGCGGTACCCCTGTAGGTGAGGAGAAGATATCCGAGTATTCTTCCACGACCTTATCTACTTGCTTCTACTGTGTGGAGAGATTGGCCACATAGACCTTGGATGTGGCTGCGATCTTTCACTTGTTCTAAGAGTGAATCACAAAGAAGACAAACTTCCCCATCTGTGAGATGACCTTCCTGCATTTCTTAGCAAAGATAAAGGAAATAACACTAGGTGGGACTGCCTCGTGTATCCTATACAATTTCCTGTTCAAAATAATAATAACACTACGAGGCCTAGACTCATATACAACATGACGTTTCCATAAATAAGGTTGGCCCAAAAGAACATCACAAACTTCAAGAGGAGCAACATCACACTATACCTCATCTTTGAAGGGCTTGATGTCATATGACAATCGACATTGTTGTCTGACACGAAGACCGCTTCCTTGGCGGAGCCATACAATGGTGTAGGGTTGTGGGTGCGACATTGTTGACAGGGCCAGCCGCTTGACAACCTCTGCTGAGATGAGGTTCTTCTAGCTACCGCTATCAACGATGAAGTGCAATAGGGTGCCTTTTACCCACATCTGTGAATGGAAGAGGTGCTCTCCTTCTTATGGCTCGTCTGGTTCACCAGGTTGGAGCTTGGTGGTAGCAATGGTGGCACTGGGTTCTACATCAATGATCTGTCTTCCCCTTTCTGGTTCTAACTCGGAGTTAGAATCTGCATCTGATTCAAAGGCTTTCACTTCAGCCACCATCCACTGCTTTGAGCGGCAGTCAGCAGTGTTATGCCAAGGGATCTTATGGAAGTCGCACCACTTCCCGGTATCTTTCTTTGTCTTTCCGGTGTCCTTCTTTGCTTTCAGATTGTACTGGTTGTCTTGATACTGCCCATCTTTTCTCTGTCATTTGTTCGGTGGGTTGGGGCCACGCTTTCCTGGCTTTTGTTGTGAGGGGTTCCCAGGCCCAAATTTCCACGTCTTTTGTTTGATCTTTTGTTCGATTTTGATGACATATCGGTAGGCCGCGCCCAAGGATGATATGTCCAAAAATTCCATTTTAGTCTGGATGTATCTATGCAGAGCACCACGATACTCGAGCACCAGATGTCACTTCGAATCTTTGATGCCCAACTTGGTGTGCAAGGTATGGAATATATTTTGAAATCTCGCACTGCTTGGTCTCTTTCTTGCTGCAGTGTGGTCCATTTGGTATACAGGTCGTCATAACTTCCGACAGGGTAGTATTGTTCCTTAATAGCATCCCTGAAGGATTCCCAAGTGGCCGTGACTGAAAATAATGAGGTTTCCTCTGTTTCCTTTTGCTCACAGAAAGTTTCCCACCAATCTTTGACATGGGGAATGACGTTGAGGAGCGCAAAAGTAATCTTTTCTCTATCCGAAAATTTATGAATAGAAAAATACCCTTCGAGTAGATTCAACCACTTGTCTACAACATATGCATCTATCTGACCTTCAAATATAGGAATATCAAAGTTTATTTGTACCTTGAAGGGGGCGGCGCCTCCGTTTGAAGAAGATGCGTCGCCTGTTGGTAGTCGTCGAAGGATTTGCGTGAAACTATCCATGATCTCGTTCCTCTGTTGCGTGAGGGATTCCTCAATCAACATTTTGAAAGGATCTTCTATCCCGTCATATTTCTTTTCTCCTTCCATGGGAGGTTTCTTGGGCGTTCGAGAGCTTCTGTCCTCAAGACAAACAAGCTCGAGATCCAACTCTTTGTACTCCGACCTCGTTGGGGACATGCATTAATACGACAAGGAGCAGATTGCTCTGATACCACTGATCCAGATTTTATGAGAAGAGTGAAATGAATAAAGATTATTAACAGGTGCTTAACACAAAATAATAGAGATACAGTAAAATTGGTTTTCTATTCAATAATGAAATAAGCCGAAACCGTAAAATGCAGTGGAAACAAGCTTGCTGGAATGGTGGCGGCTTATCTCTGAGAATAGATGTGACGACAACGCGCATTCACAAGAAGAAGGTTACAATGAGGCTCTCAAGGATTTTTTACAATAAT
>JZKD02S1673196.1:561700-589332 GCA_000966675.3 Picea glauca | reverse complement strand
AGCGCCAAAAGTCATGTGGGCCCCGTTTGGGTAAGCTAGTACATCAACTTCCTGGGGTCGTAACTTTTGCATACGATCTCTGTTTTAGGTGTGTGATAGCCCGTTGGAAAGGTATAATCGAGGAGATTCATTTTGGGGGCTCAATCATGTCTTTTTATATCGTTGAGGAGCTCTATACTGAAAAAAATTCATTTAGGCCCTCAAAATGGCCCCGGAAGTAAAAACTGCTAAAAATAGTAAATTGCCAAAAATGTCATAAAGCTGTTTTGAGCCAGTTGGAAAAGGTGGGTAGCCACTGATATCCATATGGATCAATCCTACCTCCTTAGGAAGAAATTTTATCCATTGCGTTGAGGTTCCCCATTAGATGAGGAAATTTCTGTTGAATTTGGCCCCGAGTGAGCCACTTGCCTTGGTGTAGGAGCTGCCCTGCTTTGATGACTTGATAAAGTTGGATCCTTTTTTGTCGAGTGCCCTTGATATTTTTGTCCAAAATATGATCATTGGATGCCTATTATATGCAGTCGGGGTTGATCTCTATTGGTGTCAGTTGGTCTGCTACTTCTGAGGTGTCCAATAATGGTGGGAAATAAGGGCGAAGGAGATCCACGTTGAACACTGGGTGCAGGCCAAGGAAAGGAGGAATGTTGAGCTCAAAAGAATTATCCCCCATGGACTTGGTGATAGTGTACAGTCCATAACGGAGTGGGTGAATCTTCTGATGGGGTCCTATAAGGCGTTCTTTCTGCAAGTGAAACCAAACTTTGTCGCCCACCTGAAACTTATGCAGCACCCGATGTTGATCATGGTGTTGTTTGTACTTGTCATTGGAATTCTATAGGATATCCTGAACCTGTTGGCAGATGTGATAGATCCACTCAATGAACCGAGTGGCTTTGTCAGCTTCAGTTGGAGCAGGAGATGATTCAGTCGAAGTGAGCACAAGGGGAAGTGCAACATCTATGGGACCCAATGGTTGGAATCCCAACCCCACTTGAAATGGGTTGTGGCCGGTTGAGCTATGCAAGGCTCGGTTGTAGCACCTATGATAGATATAGGGAAGGATCTCATCCCATGTGTGAGGGTTCTTTGAATTATACATGCGAAGGATATGCACAATCATTCGATTTACAACCTCGGTTTGGCCATCTGTCTGGGGTGGAAGGCTGTGGATTTGGTGAGCTTGGTGTCCAGCAGTGACCAGAGGCTCGACCAGAATGTGCTGAGAAATCGACTACCCCGATCTGATACAATGGTTTGTGGGATTCCAAAATGTACCCAAACTCGTTCAAAGAAGATCTTGACAGTGGCCTCTGTTGTGATGCTCTTCTTGCAGGAAACCAAAATTGCCATCTTAGAAAAATGATCAACAACCACAAAACCACAGTCATTTCCTCGCTTGGTGGATGGGAGGCCCAACATGTAGTCCATTTAGATGGATTCCCATCGCCTGTTAGGATTAGGAAGAGGGGTGTACATGAGTTGTTTCTTAGTGGTCGGTTTGGCAATAACGCAGGTAGTGCAGGACCTGATATACTTGCCGACCTCCTGTCGAAGTTTCGGCCAGCAGAAATGTTTCTGTAGCATCACCATTGTCTTTTCGACACCGAAGTGTCTTGCCACCTGACTGTAGTGGGATTCCCAGATCAGCTTCGCTCACTCGCTTGATGGAACAGATATGGCCCAAATGACATAACAACCCATCCTGAAGATGGAAATTATCGACAACTACATTTACACCCAACATTTGGTAGGTGGTGGCGAAGTCAGGGTCTGTCTCATAGAGTTGGGGCCATCCTGATGTCTCATGGCCGTAAGAGTCTAGCACCGCGGTGAGTGTTATGACTGGCGGTCTGCTGAGGCAATCAGTGACGCGATTGGTGCTTCCTGTTTTATACTTGATGTTGAGGTGGAATTGCTGCAAGTATGTGGACCACTTTTTATGGCGGTCATTCTGTAGTTTTCCCTGTGTCTGCATGAACTGCAGTGGCTTATGATCAGTGTGGATGACTATCTCCTTCCCAAGAATGTAATGTCTCCACTAGTAGCATGCTTGCACAATGGAGTACATTTCTTTGTTGTAAGTAGGGTACTTACGGAGAGTATCAGACAGTGTCTCACTATGATAGGCGATGGGGTGGCCGTGCTGAGTGAGAACGACGCCCACAGCATAGTCTGAAGCATCTGTCTCGATCTCAAAGGGATGCTGCAGGTCCGGTAGTGAAAGTACTGGGGATGAGAACAAGCACTGCTTCAAATCATCGAATGCTTGTTGTTGGGACCATCCCCACACAAATTTTTCCTTACCACCACCCATGTTTATTTGGCTGAGGGCCCATGTAATATGGGAGAAACCCAACACAAACCTGCGGTAGAAATTAGCAAGTCCCAAGAAGCTCCAAAGCTCAGTGAGTGTTGTTGGGGCTGGCCAGTCACGGATGACTTGGATCTTGGTTGGATCCACATGTATGTCATGCTGATCAATGATGTATCCCAGGTAATGGGCCCTGTCCATGTCGAAGGAGCATTTTTCCAGGTTGGCGTATAGCTTGTGCTACCGCAGGGTGTGCAGAACCTGCTGAATATGTTGCAAGTGTTCGACCCAAGTCTTGTTGTAAATTAGACTGTCATCCAGATACACCACTACAAAAGTATTGGTGAATGGTCACAGGATATTGTCCATCATCCTCATGAAAGTGGCTGGAGCATTTGTCAAACCAAAGGGCATGAACAACCATTCAAAAAGTCCTTCCTTTGACTTGAAGGTGGTTTTCCATACATCTGTCTGTTTTATCGGGACCTGGTGGTAGCCAGACTTCAAATCAATCTTACTGAAGTATTTGGCCCCCGTGAGTTGATCAAGGAGGTCATCGATTTGGGGAATCGGGTACCAGTTTCTAACAGTGATTTTATTTATAGCTTGGTAATCAATACAGAGTCACCAGGTTCCATCTTTCTTTTGTACCAACACGATTGGGCTCCTGCAAGGTGATGAGCTGGGGCATATGTGCCCATTGTGGAGCAGTTCTTGGATATGTCGCTTGATCTCCTCATTCTCTAACAAAGAGTGATGATAGACTGGCCCATTGGGCAGCGGTGCGACGGGGGTCAGATCGATGGGGTGCTTGACCTGGTAGTGCAGAGGTACCCCTATATGTGAGGAGAAGATATCCGAGTATTCTTCCACGACCTTATCTACTTGCTTCTGCTATGTGGAGAGATCGGCCGCAGAGACCTTGGATGTGGCTGCGATATTTCTCTTGTTCAGAGAGTGAATCACGAAGAAGACAAACTTCCTGGTCTGTGAGATGACCTTCCTGCATTGCTTAGTAGAGATCAAGGAAATAGTACTAGGTGGGACTGCCTTGAGTATCCTGTACAATTTCCTGTTCATAATAACAATAATACTATGAGGCCTAGACTCATATACAACATGATGTTTCCATAAATAAGGTTGGCCCAAAAGAACATCAAAAACTTCGAGAGGAGCAACATCACACAATACCTCATCTTTGAAGGGCTTGATGTCGTACGACACTCGACACTGTTGGCTGACACAGAGATCACTTCGTTGTTGGAGCCATCCAATGGTGTAGGGTTGTGGGTGTGGCATTGTTGACAGGGCCAGCCACTTGATGACCTCTGCTGAGATGAGGTTCTTCTGTCTACCTCAATCAACGATGAAATGCAGCGGGGTGCCTTTTACCCACATCTGTGAATGGAAGAGGCGCTCTCCTTCTTCTGGCTCGTCTGGTTCACCAGGCTAGAGCTTGGTGGTAGCAAAAGTGGCACTGGGTTCCGTATCAATGATCCATATTCCCCTTTCTGGTTTTGTCTCAGAGTTAGAATCTGCATCTGATTCAGAGGCTTTCACTTCGGCCACCAGCAACTGCTTAGAGCAGCAGTCAGCAGTGTTATGCCAAGGGTTCTTATGGAAGTCAGACCACTTCCCGATATCTTTCTTTGTCTTTTCGGTGTCCTTGTTTGCTTGCATCTTGTACTGGTTGTCTTGATACTACCCATATTTGCTTTGTCCTTTTTTCAGTGGGTTGGGGCTGCCCTTTCCTGGCTTTTGTTTTGAGGGGTTCCCAGGCCCAAATTGCCCCGTCTTTTGTTTGAGATTATGCTCGATTTTGACGGCATATCGGTTGGCCGCGCGCAAGAATGAGATGTACAGAAATTCCATTTTAGTATGGATGTATCTATGCAGAGCACCATGATACTTGAGCACCAGATGTCACTCCGAATCTTTGATACCCAACTTGGTGCGCAAGGTATGGAAGATATTTCTGAAATCTGGCACTACTTGGTCTCTTTCTTGCCACAGTGTGGTCCATTTGGTATACAGGTCGTCATAACTTCCGACAGGGTAGTATTGTTCCTTAATAGCGTCCCTGAGGATTCCCATGTGGTCGTGACTAAAAATAATGAGGTTTCCTCTATTTCCTTTTGCTCACAGAAAGTTTCCCACCAATCTTTGACATGGGGAATGGCTTTGAGGAGCGCAAAAGTAATCTTTTCTCTATCCGAAAATTTATGAACAGAAAAATACCCTTCTAGTAGATTCAACCACTTGTCTACAACATCTACGTCTATCTAACCTTCAAATATAGGAATATCTAATTTTATTTGTACCTTGAAGGGGGCGACGCCTCCCTTTGAAGAAGATGCGTCGCCTGTTGGTAGTCACCGAAGAATTTGCGCGAAACTATCCATCATCTCGTTCCTCTGTTGCGTGAGGGATTCCTCAATCAAAAGTTTGAAAGGATCTCCTATCCCATCATCTTTATTTTCTCCTACCATGGGAGGTTGCTTGGGCATGCGATAGCTTCTGTCTTCAAGAGAAACAAGCTCGAGACCCAACTCTTTGTACTCCGACCTCGTTGGGGACATGCATTAAGACAACAAGGAGAAGACCGCTCTGATACCACTGATCTGGATTTTATGAGCATAACGAAATGAATACAGATTATTAATAGGTTCTTAACACAAAATAACAAAGATACAGTAAAATTGGTTTTCTATTCAATAACGAAATAAGCTGAAGCTGTAAAATGCAGCGGAAACAAGCTTGTTGGAATGGTGGCGGCTTATCTCTGAGAAGAGATGTGACAACAACGCACATTCGAAAGAAGAAGGTTACAATGAGGCTCTAAATGCCTTTTTACAATAATCAAGAATTCCCAAAACCCTAGACATCCAAAAACCTAACCCTAGGAGATGAAGCACCAAAAGTCATGTGGGCCCCGTTTGGGTAAGCTAGTACATCAACTTCCCGGGGTCGTAACTTTTGCATACAATCTTCGTTTTAGGCGTGTGATAGCCCATTGGAAAGGTATCATCGAGGAGATTCATTTTGGGGGAACAATCATGCCTTCACCTATGATTTAGAAGCTTGATACCGAAAAACCTTCATTTAGGCCCTGGAAGTAAAAACTGCTAAAAATAGTAAATTGCCAAAAATGTCAGAAAACTGTTTTGAGCCAGTTGGAAAAAGTGGGTGGCCACCGACATCCATATGAATCAATCCTCCCTCCTTACGAATAAATGGTCTCCATTGCGTTGAGGTCCCCCATTAGATGATGAAATTTCTGCTGAATTTGGCCCCAGGTGAGCCACTTGCCTTGGTGCAGGAGCTGCCCTTCTTTGATGACTCGATAAAGCTGGATCCTTTGTTGTCGAGTGCCCTTGATCTGTCTGTCCACAATATGATCATTGGATTCCTGTTGTATGCATTCGGGGTTGATCTCTATTGGTTTCAGTTGTTCTGCTAGTTCTGAGGTGTCCAATAATGGTGGGAAATAAGGGCGAAGGAGATCCACGTTGAACACTGGGTGCAGGCCAAGGAAAGGAGGAATGTTGAGCTCAAAAGCATTATCCCCCATGGCCTTGGTGATAGTGTATGGTCCATGACTGAGTGGGTGAAGCTTCCGATGGGGTCATGTAAGGCGTTCTTTCTACAAGTGCAACAAAACTTTGTCGCCCACTTGAAACTTATGCGGCACCTGATGTTGATCATGGCGTTGTTTGTACTTGTCATTAGACTTCTATAGGATATCCTAAACCTGTTGGAGGATGTGCTAGATCTGCTCAATGAACCGAGTGGTTTTTTCAACTTCAGTTGGAGCAGGAGAGGAGTCAGTCGAGGTCACCAAAAGGGGAAGTGCAACATCTATGGGACCCAATGGTTGGATTCCCAAGCCCACTTGAAAGGGGTTGTGGCTGGTTGAGCTATGCAAGGCTCGGTTGTAGCTATGATAGACATAGGGAAGCCTCTCATCCCATGTGCGAGGGTTCTTTGAATTATACATGCGAAGGATATGCACAATCATTCGATTTACAAGCTTAGTTTGGCCATTTGTCTGCTGGTGGAAGGTCGTGGATTTGGTGAGCTTGGTGTCCAGTAGTGACCAGAGGCTCGACCAGAATGTGTTGAGAAATTGACTATCCCAATCTGATACAATGGTTTGTGGGATTCCAAAATTTACCCAAACTCGTTCAAAGAAGAACTTGACAGTGGCCTCTGCTGTGATGCTCTTTTTGCAGGCAACGAGAATCACCATCTTAGAAAAACGATCAACAACCACAAAAACACAGTCATTTCTCCGCTTGGTGGATGGGAGGCCCGACATGTAGTCCATTGAGATGGGTTCCCATGGCCTATCAGGAGTAGGAAGAGGGGTGTACAAGACCTATTTCTTAGTGGTCAGTTTGGAAATAGCGCAGGCAGTGCAGGACCTGATATACTTGCCGACCTCCTATCGAAGTTTCGGCCAGTAGAAATGTTTCTGTAGCATCGCCACTGTCTTTTCGACGTCGAAGTGTCCTGCCACCCGATTGTAGTGGGGTTCCTAGATCGGATTTTCTCGCTCGCTTGATGGAACACAGATATGGCCCAAATGACATAACAACCCATATTGAAGATGGAAATTATCGACAACTACATTTGCACCCAACATTTGGTAGGTGGTGGCGAAGTCAGGGTCTGTCTCATAGATTTGGGGCCATCCCGATGTCTCATGGCCACAAGAGTCTAGCATCGTGGTGAGTGCTCACGGTCTACTGAGGCAATCAACGACACGATTGGTGCTTCCTGTTTTATACTTGATGTTGAGGTGGAATTGCTGGAAGTATGTGGACCACTTTTGATGGCGGTCATTTTGCAGTTTTCCCTGTGTCTTCATGAACTGCAGTGGCTTATGATCAGTGTGGATGACTGTCTCCTTCCCAAGAATTTAATGTCTCCACTGGCGGCATGCTTTCACAATGGATTACATTTCTTTTTCGTAAGTAGGGTACTTACGGACAATATCGGACAATGTCTCACTATGATAGGCCACGGGGTGGCTATGCTGAGTGAGAACGACCCCTACAACATAGTCTGAAGCATCTGTATCAATCTCAAAGGGATGTTGCAGGTCTGGTAGTGAAATTATTGGAGATGAGCACAAGTGTTGCTTCAAATCATCGAATGCTTGTTGTTGGGACTGGCCCCACGTAAATTTTTCCTTACCACCACCCCTGTTTATTTGGCTGAGGGCCCATGCTATATGGGAGAAACCCAACACAAACCTGCGGTAGAAATTAACAAGTCCCAAGAAGCTCCGAAGCTCAGTGAGTGTTGTTGGGGATGGCCAGTCACGAATGACTTGGATCTTGGCTGGATCCACATGTACGCCATGCTGATCAATGATGTAGCCCAGGTAATGGACCCTGTCCATGCCGAAGGAGCATTTTTCTAGGTTGGCGTATAGCTTGTGCTGCTGAAGGGTGTGCAGAACCTGCTGAATATGTTGCAAGTGTTTGGCCCAAGTCTTGCTATAAATTAGAATGTCATCCAGATACACCACTACAAAAGTATTGGTGAATGGTCGCAAGATATCGTCCATCATCCTCATGAAAGTGGCTGGAGCATTTGTCAAACCAAAGGGCATGACCAACCATTCAAAAATTCCTTCCTTTGACTTGAAGGTAGTCTTCCATACATCTTTCTGTTCTATCGGGACCTGGTGGTAGCCAGACTTCAGATCAATCTTATTGAAGTATTTGGCGCCCATGAGTTGATCAAGGAGGTCATCGATTCGGGGAATCGGGTACTGGTTTCTGACAGTGATTTTATTCAGAGCCCGGTAATCAATACAGAGTTGCCAGGTTCCATCTTTCTTCTGTACCAACACGATTGGGCTCTCACAAGGGGATGAGTTGGGGCGGATGTGCCCCTTGTGGAGCAGTTCTTGGATCTGTCGCTTGATCTCCTCATTCTCTAACAAAGAGTGATGATAGACTGGCCCATTGGACAGTGGTGCGTCGGGGCTCAGATCGATGGGGTGCTTGACTTGGTAGTGTAGAGGTACCCCTATAGGTGAGGAGAATATATCCGAGTATTCTTCCATGACCTTATATGCTTGCTTATATTGTGTGGAGAGATCGGCCGCAGAGACCTTGGATGTGGCTGTGATCTTTCGCTTGTTCTGAGAGCGAATCACGAAGAAGACAAACTTCCCCATTTGTAAGATGACCTTCCTGCATTGCTTAGTAGAGATCAAGGAAATAACACTAGGTGGGACTGCCTCGGGTATCCTATACAATTTCTTGTTCAAAGTAATAATAACACTACGAGGCCTAGACTCATATACAACATGACGTTTCTATAAATAAGGTTGGCCCAAAAGAACATTACAAACTTCAAGAGAAGAAACATCACACAATACCTCGTCTTTGAAGGGCTTGATGTCGTACGACAGTCGACACTGTTGGCTGACACGGAGATCGCTTCCTTGGTGGAGCCATACAATGGTGTAGGGTTGTGGGTGCGACATTGTTGACAGGGCCAGCCGCTTGACAACCTCTGCTGAGATGAGGTTCTTCTAGCTACCGCTATCAACGATGAAGTGCAGCGGGGTGCCTTTTACCCACATCTGTGAATGGAAGAGGCACTCTCCCTCTTCTGGCTCATCTGGTTCACCAGGCTGGAGCTTGGTGGTAGCAACGGTGGCATTGGGTTCCATGTCAATGATCTGTCTTCCCCTTTCTAGTTTTGTCTTAGAGTCAGAATTTGCATCTAATTCAGAGGCTTTCACTTTGGCCACTAGCGACTGCTTTGAGCGGCAGTCAGCAGTGTTATGCCAAGGGCTCTTATGGAAGTCGCACCACTTCCCAGTATATTTCTTTGTCTTTCTGGTGTCCTTCTTTGCTTGTAGCTTGTACTAGTTGTCTTGATACTTCCCATATTTGCTATGTACTTTGTTCAGTGGGTTGGGGCCACCCTTTCCTGGATTTTGTTGTGAGGGGTTCCCAGGCCCAAATTGTCGCGTCTTTTGTTTGAGCTTCTGCTCGATTTTGACAGCATATCTGTAGGCCACACCCAAGGATGAGATGTCTAGAAATTCCATTTCAGTCTAGATGTATCTATGTAGAGAACCGCGATACTTGAGCACCAGATGTCACTCTAAATATTTGATACCCAACTTGGTGCACAAGGTATGGAAGATATTTGTGAAATTTGGCACTGCTTGGTCTCTTTCTTGCCGCAGTGTGGTCCATTTGGTATACAAGTCGTCATAACTTCTGATAGGGTAGTATTGTTCCTTAATAACATCCTTGAAGGATTCCCAGGTGGCCGTGACTAAAAATAATGAGGTTTCCTCTGTTTCCTTTTGCTCACAGAAAGTTTCCCACCAATCTTTGACATGGGGAACGACTTTGAGGAGTGCAAAAGTAATCTTTTCTCTATCCGAAAATTTATGAATAGAAAAATACCCTTCTAGTAGATTCAACCACTTTCTACAGCATCTACATCTATCTGACCTTCAAATATAGGAATAACAAAGTTTATTTGTACCTTGAAGGGGGCGGCGCCTCCGTTCGAAGAATATGCGTCGCCTATTGGTAGTCGCCGAAGGATTTGCGCGAAACTATCCATCATCTCGTTCCTCTGTTGCATGAGGGCTTCCTCAATCAACAGTTTGAAAGGATATCCTGTCCCTTCATCTTTATTTTCTCCTTCCATGGGAGGTTGCTTGGGTGTGCGAGAGCTTTTGTCCTCAAGAGAAACAAGCTCGAGACCCACCTCTTTGTACTCCGAACTTGTTGGGAACATGCATTAAGACAACAAGGAGTAGACCGCTCTGATAACACTGATCCATATTTTATGAGAAGAACGAAATGAATACAGATTATTAACAGGTTCTTAACACAAAATAACAGAGATACAATAAAATTGGTTTTCTATTCAATAACGAAATAAGTTGAAACTGTAAAATGCAGCAGAAACAAGCTTGCTGGAATGGTGGCGGCTTATCTTTGAGAAGAGATGTGACAGCAGTGCGCATTCACAAGAAGAAGGTTACAATGAGGATATGAAGGCCTTTTTACAATAAGAAAGAATTCCCAAAACCCTATACATCCAAAAACCTAACCCTAGGAGATGAAGTGCCAAAAGTCATGTGGGCCCCGTTTGGGTAAGCTAGTACATCAACTTCCCGGGGTCGTAACTTTTGCATACGATCTCCGTTTTAGGCGTGTGATAGCCCGTTGGAAAGGTATCATTGAGGAGATTCATTTTTGTGGCTCAATAATGATTTTGGATATCATTTAGGAGCTCAATACCGAAAAACCTTCATTTAGGCCCTCAAAATGGCCCTGAAAGTAAAAACTGCTAAAAATAGTAAATTGTCAAAAATGTCAGAAAGTTGTTTTGAGACAGTTGGAAAAGGTGGGTGGCCACCGATATCCATCTGGATCAAAATTGGCATCCATGTGTACAAGTTCATTATGGATTGTAATATTCTTACGAGAAACTAGTTCGTCCAGCTGGGTCTCCATTACTCCACTTCTGGGAATTATAAGGTATTTCGTCCATTGAAAATACTCCTCTGACCTCACACATTAGGGGGCATCTATTATAGAAAGATTTTACTCACCCCATGTAACTTGCTCAGAAGGCATTTTCCATTTCCCTATGCAGACTTGAATTCCCTTTTTGCAGTTCCTAGAGCTAAAAATAATAATTTTCCACATATACACACCCTAACTGTTATACAACATGTGTATACGTAGGTTGCATCATTAGAGCACATGTACATTGGGTTCTGTGCCCAAAATTAAAAATGGTGTCGGGTTTCCATGTCATGTCACGAGATCCATGATCCTTGACCTTCCATATACTGGAAACACTCTAACTCGGCCATTCAGTTCCATTTGAAGGCTATAAATGGGCCATATCCAAGCTGTGGGAGAGGAGAAGAATTCAACTTTTGAAATAAAAGTTTTTCTAGAGAAATTATTCACTTCATATTGAGTTTCCATCCCTTTGTGCTTTAAAGTATGAACACATTGTTCATCCCCCAAGATCTTCCCTCTTTGATGGAGAACCTCATTGTCTCTCTTATATGAGCTTACCTTTGGTGGAGGATTGAACTGGTGGAGTCCCAACTGGAAGGGACTTAGTTTCTTAGTTACGAGACGTGTCAACATAGAAATTTGTCACTCATACACTTCTATTGATCATATTTTAATAGAAATACTCTTTTCTCATCCAATTAACGTCTTGCAAATATTTGAATTGTTATTCCATGGGAAAATTTGTTATGATTATTGATGGATTATGCTATTACATGTGATAACTTTATATATTATCACCATATGCTTGTGTATATTGGTTTTTGAGGACAATTTGCAGGTATATAGCTTTGATTCGAGTGCTCAATGATGGAATTCATCGAACATCCGGATGAGGTAGGCTCTTTATCTTGTCTTATTAGCATATTTTTCATATAGCATACTTGAGATTAGAGTTGATTTTTGCATTCATTTCCATATATTGTGGTTTACCCCATGAGATAGAGTGATTTTCCTCGTAACACTCAGTTTTACCATCTGTCTGAGGATGATAAGCAGTGTTGAAATCTAGTTGCATCCCAAATACTGCAAATAAAATTTTCCATAAATTCAATGTAAACTTAGGATCTCAATCTGAAATGATTTTCTTGGGCATGTCATGCAATCTAAAAATTTTCTTCATGAAAATATTTGCAATATTATTTCTTTGTAAGTGGATTTAATTGGAATAAAGTGAACCACCTTACTCAACTTATCTACCACCACCATGATTTCATCATGTTTCTTCGTCTTCCATGGTAATCCAATGATGAATTCCATAGAGATGACATCCCACTTCCATTCAATAATTTGTAAGGGATGAAATAGTCCTTCACATTCAATCCCTCTTGGCTATTTCTCTAAGATTTATTTTATTAGCTTGTAATGTTCATCATTTCATAGGGTGTTTATGATCATGTTATTTAGATCATACTCACATACACTAGCTGTTTCTAGCTGTATGGTTTGCACGATCCGGATGGGTGCATCTACCACTCAATTTGATTTGACTTTAATGTGCCTAATTTCAAAATAAAAATCGCTAATGAGATCCATCCACCTGGATTGTTTGGAATTTAAATGTGTTTGATCAAATAAGTACTTCAACCCACTATGGTATGTCTTTAATGCAAACCTTCTTCTAAGAAAATAATGCCTCCACATCTTTAGAGCAAGCACAATGGCTACAAGCTCCAAGTCATGGGTAACATAATGTTTCTCATGTTCATTTAGTTTCCTAGATTCATAGTTGATCCCATGTACTTATTTCATCAAGAATCCATCGAACCCTTCCTTAAAGGCATTAGTACATACCAATAAATATTTATCTAGGTTTTTAATCTTCAATACGGGTGCATTTGTTAAAATACATTTCAACTACTGGAAACTTGCTTCACAGTCCACTGACCAAGTGAATTTTAATCATTTTCTTTATATGGAAGTGATCAGATGGAAAATACTTGAAAACCATTGAATAAACCTCCTGCAATATCCATCCAATCCCATAAATGATCTCACTTTGGATACATTCTGAGGAGAAATCCAATCTATGATTTCCTTGACCTTCTTGGGATTTACTTCCACTCTTTCCTATGAGATTACATGACCCAAGTAATGGATCTATCTCTAGAAAAAATAAAAATTTGTTGTACTTAGCATAAAAAATGTGTTCTCTCAAAACTTGTAGCACCATCCTAAGGTGCTCTTCATGCTCCCCCTTAGTCTTTACGTATATCAAGATGTCATCATTAAAAACCAACATGAACTTGTCCAAGTATTTACTAAGGATGTTTTTCATTAGGCACATAAGTGTTGTTGGTGCATTGGTAATCCCAAAAGGCACCAACACAAAATCATATTTTCCATACCTTGTTCTAAAGGTAGTCTTATGTATGTCCTCATCCTTTATTATGACTTGATGGTACCCAGACCTCAAGTCTATATTAGATAATATTATGGCCCCTCTTAGCTGATAAAAAATATCATCAATCTTGAGAAATGAGTATTTATTCTTGATGGTCATTTTATTTAATTGTCTATAATGAATGAATAACTTGAGGGTACCATCCTTTTTCTTTAACAAAAATGTTGGTGTTCCCCATGGGGAGTCACTAGGTATAATATACCCCTTATGTAACATATCCTTTAGATGTATTTTCAATTCCACCAATGCAAGTATGCTCATTCTATAAGGTACCTTAGACAAGGGTACTACTTTAGGCATAAGATCTATCGAAAAATCAATATCCCTCTTAGGAGGAAATCCTGGTATTTCCTCTAGAAATATGTATTTTTACTCACATAGCTCAAGATGGTCTTCAATTTTTAATTTATTTCCTTCTATGGAATTTAATACATGGATGGCATACAGTGGTCATCCTTTGCAATGATTCTTCAGCTACAATGCTAATATTTTCCTTATTGACATAGGTTTTTGTATACCGTGCAAGACCCTCTTATTTATTTCACCATCTTCACATTCCAAGGTCTTATTAAAATAGTCGAAATTTCCTTGTGTGCTTCCAACTAGTCCATGCCTATCAACATATCATATGACCATAATGGTAGTAGATTTAGTGTTTCTTATGTGTGCATCCCATTCATATCAAATTATCATGCTTCTATAACTTCGGTTACTTTCCTCTTGGTTCCTATATCTAGCTGGACCAACCATGACTATGCATTCTTTATTTTCTGTAAAACACATACCTCAATAGCTTGTGGTAAAATATAACTAAGGTTAGAACCGAGGTCAATCAATATTGAAATAGGGTGGTTGGAAATTATACCTTCCATCTCCACTACTGAAGCTTGGTGGTCTGGTTGTGGATTCTCAACAACTACATAAATCTGAGGTACACTCCTAGATACATCATCGATAGTGGTAGTCTCCTAAACATTGTACGTTATTCTATTATCATTCTTGCTATAAGGAAAAAACCTTAAGAAGTTCTCTCCTCCACATCCCCAACATTTCAATGGCCCTTTATTCTATTCTTATATCTTTTCTTTTGAGGGTTCTTCTGGATTATTCCCACTTTGAGTGGGACAGTTTTGATGTTGCATGCTTTTAGTGGGGTAACTGGACTAGGAACTCTTTACCATATTCTTATATTGATATGACTTAAACCCATTCTTCTTGAATCTAGTATTATCCTTCCTCTTCCATTCCTTTTGAGGATATTTCCTATTCTTTGATTTCTCATAGAAATGCTTGGCCTTTATGATGGTGTCATCCAATTTCTTGGGATCATCAAATTCAATCCTATCCTGAAAAGATTGTGGCAGACTGCTAAGAAAGAGTTATAGCTTTACCTTCTCATATTTAATGTATGGAAGATACCTCAACATTTCTATGAAAATTTTAAAATATTCATCCATGGTGAGCTATTTCAACTTGTTTTCATAGAACCCTTTGATATTGGCATCAAATTATCTCTTTGAAAAATATGCTTTCCTAAAGTATTTTTCAAACTATTTCTAGGTCAGACTCTTTTTAGAGATTCCCTTTACACTCTTAAGGTATTCCCACCAAATGGAAGCCCCTCCACTTAAATTAAATGTGACTATTCCTTACTTTGTACTTCCTAAGTAGCTATGAACTCAAAAATATTTCTTTAATCCTAGTGTTGCGCTTCTTTTGTCACCTAAATGATCAAAACAAAGGTGCTTACAAGCTTAGTTGGGTTAGCTAAGCAAGACAACAGTAAAGGAAAGGGTTAGAAAAATAAACATAAAAGATCAAGCTAATAATTAAACTAAGAAATGGAAGAACAACTAAACTATTGAGCATAAGGACATAAAAATAAAAAACCAATAAGACTCATGTCACCAATGGAAAAGATTATATTAGTGAAAAGAAAACACCAAGAAGAAAGAGGACTTTGGGTCCCTTCTTCCTGCAAGGGAGGGCTCTTGGACCCCCACAACTAAGATCTTCTTACAACTTTGAAAGAAATGGTGAAAGAATCCCAAGATAATCCACTCAAGAGGTGAGATGGATTGCCCAATGTAATGATGCTAGGATACTCTTGATGAGAAAAGAGGATTCCCCAAGAGAATAGCAGCAACATAACCTTGCAAATGAATTCCTTGAAAATGTAGTGAACCCATGGCCTTGTTTTATAGCACCACTTTGAGGTATTGTGCAACCATATTTTAGTGTGAAAAGGGGTTTTTTAGGGCATTTTTAGGTCTTTGACCAACCACCCAGTTGGATACACCTGACATTTGGATGTCAAATCAACTTGGAAGCTGAACCAGAAGTGGGTGGGAGGCCGACCAATCTCATAAATGTGTCGTTCTCAGGTGTGCATAGATTTTAGCGACCACAGTCGCACATTGTGCACATGTGTGCTTTTCGTGCGTTTCTGGATGGCGCATGTGCACGCGCTCCCTGTGTAGTCATAGTGCACCTTAATTTTATAAATGGTTGTATAGTTTTGGACCTTTTGGAAATGATTTTGTGGTGACTTTGGTCCATGGGTGAACTCATAACTTGTTTGAAGATGTTGGATGCATGTAACCATTTGCAGATGAAATTTCAGTGATAACAGATGCCCCCTGATGGATGAGGTTAGGAGCATACGTATAGCCGAAATTCATCAATGTTTCTTCTACTGAGAGTGTTGTTGTAAGAGAGAGTGATAGTGAGAGTATAAAGAGTGACCCGTTGGAGGGAGAAGGGAACCTGTAGGACCCAACCTTCCATAAGGTGTGTAAAAATAAATTGTGTACAAATGAGGTGGGCATGCCCCATGCTCGTGTCGTGTAACTCAAAAAAGAATGGTGTTGTGTAGTAACTGAAACAGTGTGTTGGTGTAGACAACTGCAGGGCCCTCGGGGCTGGTCGTGATAAAGGCAGAAGACAATTATGAGGAGGAACATACTCTGAATAGTAGGGAATGACACCTGTAAGAAGTATCATGGATTATGTAGGCATTGATAGCCCAACCAAGTTCAGAGGTCTTCAACAAATATAAGAAACAACTGCAATAGTCGCAAAGTAAGACCCACCATAACATGAGAAATTGTTGATGTTGAATGTTACGGGGGTCAACAACAGTAGGGAGCAATTGTGGTTCTCCCTGTGGCATCTGAGACTTCTCATTGGAAAGGTAATGAAAGTCAATATACTGTCGCCCTCCTGGAAACTGTGCTGATGTCGACAAAAGGGGGACGCGAATCCAAGAAGCAAAGGGCTTCGTGAGATCTACTAGGTGAGGTTAGGAATTGAGGAGGTACATGGATGAAGTCAAGATGTATGAAGACTCAAGACTGCCCTTGGTTTGGGGTATATGCGAATCATAAGTGGCCGCAACCGTTCGACTAGGTCGAGTGTCAGGGGGACACCAAGACATGGGATAAGTTGTGCCAGAGGCGGGACAAAGTGAAAAAACTCAGAGAGCAGAGGTAGGTGGCATGTGGGATACTCAGAGTATATGGATGATGTCAACAGAAGTAGACAATAAGGAGTGCCCAAACCAAGGGTGACATGGATTGCGTTTGCCAAAAGGGGAAGAAGGTCGCCAAAGGTGACGACAAAAATATATGTAAATGCTGGAAACAAAGGATTTTTTACAAGTTACCAAATGAATAAAGAATAATTTGGGATGAGTGTACAAATACAGAAATGGGTGCTCCAATGCAATATGGTTGGGCTGATTAGGGCACAATTTTCTTGGAGAACTGGTGGAGGTTGGGGGCCCCATGGGTGGGTTTCTGTATGAGGTAGATGGAATGGAGGGAAATTTACGGATGGGAAAAGTGATTGTGGATGAAATGGAGTGTTAATGATACTGCGGAGGCATAGTCAAAATAGAACCTTGAAGAGATAACCTGGGAGTCCATTGGGAAAGCTAGCAAAATGAGGGGAAGGAGTATGTGGATGATTTACGATATGGTGTAAGACTATCGAGACTCCCATCCCTAAAGGGTTGAAAAACAACATGAGTGTCAAAGTGCCAAGGGGTACTATGAATGGGACAAATCATTTGGGGGAGAGTGCTACCTGGTGACAATACCCAAAATGCAATGGAGGTGGCGGTACTACAGAGCTAGAGATGGGGATCCTAAAGGAAAATTTCAGAGGGTGTGACTGGAGATGCAATTGAGATTCAAAGGGAATGATTACATGCTAGTGTTGATTATATACCTGAAGGGGTGGCACTGATGTATGATGACCAAGTACCTGCACACATGAAAAACAAAATAGTTGACGTGAACAATATCTGAAGAGAATCGAACATACAAGCATTTATTTGATAATTTTGAACATGAGCATGCGTACCTGGACTGGGTATTAAAAAATGGTGCCCCAGGGGGATAGGGATAAAAAAATGGCCCGGGGACTGTCTTGATGTAGATGATGGGATGTTGATCCCATGGCTGAAGATGAATCGAAAAACGAACATCCGGAGCTCCCGGAATGGGGTTTGGAAGTTTGGCGAAAAGGGCTATATATAGTTGTAGGGCCTACATTGCCACCTCATTTGTACTTGTTGTTAGAGTGATTGGACGAGAGATATTCAGAGGAGATTTGGAGATTCCGGGAGAATGAGGCAGCCGATTCAGGACCAACGAGCTTCAGGTTAGTAGTCTTATCGTCCTGCATGGAATTAGGTTTTGTTTTTGTGGGCAGGGCCTATATGGAGGGCCGTACAGGGAGTTTTATGGGTGTGGGCCCTCTAGTGCGCGGGCGATCCAGAAATATGCACGCACGGGTGCGCACCTGTTAGCTAGCTATCCATGCATGCATGCCTTGTAAGGGCGTGAAAAGGCGTGCATCGTATGCACACCTGTTTGCTACACAGCTACACATGGGTGCGTGGTTGTGTAATGGACATGTGCACTGTGATGCGCACCTGTGTTCATGACAGGGGTGCATGGAGGCACTGCTGTATGGTGGACATGCGCGCATGTGTGTGCGCCTGTGGGGTGAACATGCACGCATGTGTGTGCACCTATGGGGTGAACAGGCATGTATGTGTGCACACCTGTGGGGTGAATAGGTACGCATGTGTGTGCGCCTGTGGGTAAAACAATCGCACCTTGGAGGCAAGGCTGATTGGTGAAAAAATCATCTTTTTTGGAGATTTTAATGTGTTTATGGTCGAGATGGCTAATCTAGGAATGTATGATGTGGTTGAAGGTGATCATTTGTATGATGCCAGTCCACTGGCGAGAGAGGGACTGGTCACAACTGAGGGAGGCCATGGCTATTAAGGAGCCGACGGTTCGTGCCACTTTTGGCAGCCTGTGGGCTACTGAAGTTCTTCAAGTACCCTTTGATATGGGCTCAGGAGTATATTCTTCAGTTTTTTATTCGGATGTGGAGTCTGGATCTTCATTGTTTTATGGTGCGGGGAGAGCAGCTAGCCTTCACTGCAGTGGAGGATGTGTACTTTCTGACTGGGCTCCCTTTTCGAGGGACGCCCCTACCAGGGGAGCCTGTGTTACTTAGGGATGGGCAGTTGGCTACCTTGGGGCAGAGGTATTGTTCAAGGGAGAACTTTATGTTAGGCTTCGTAGTGAGTATCGGGGCTATGGATGTTGTAGTTCATCATTGTGTAGCAGTGATGATTGTGAGGGTATATGGGTCCCTCACGACTTAGTGCATCATTGGTGGTTAGCTAAGGATTATGGTGCAGGCACTGGAAGGAGAGCATTTTTCCTAGGGCTTGGTGCTGCATGCCAAGATGGTAGGGCAACTTGACAGGTGTCGGACTACGGACTCAGGGGACTTTGCCTTTGGGTCCATCTTGGTGGCCTGGTTTTTGGAGAGGGTGTCGATGTTGATGCGGTGGTCGAAGATTTTGATTCGCCATGGTGGTGGTGAGGGTGGCCATTATTTCACGGTCGAGGCTACATAGGTGTGGCGGCAGATGTCGCAGATCATACTGTAGTATCCCTACTGTGGGGTTGACTTTTGGGGTGATCTGGATATGGTGTTACCTCCAGGGGAGGTGTTCGACCACCAAGGTATGTTTTTGATTTTGATATGTTGATTTTTTAGATAGTATGACATGTGTATTATGTATAGATGTTGATACTATCATTTGGTTGTTTGTATGTGCATATGTGGGACCTCGCGGGCATGAGGTTGAGTTGATGAGAGCATCGGCTCGTCAAGAGCCGGTGAGATCGCCGCGGGGAGAGCCATGGGAAGGAGAGAGATGTCGGCGCGAGGACGTTGAGGCGAGACCAGCCAGTGACTAGAGAGTGGCTAGGAGATGTCATTTTGATGACCTTGGTGCCGAGCCATCGCATTCTCCTCCGGTGGAGGCCGGGGATTTTGAGGATGTTCGCTGCCACTTGGAGGCGGTGCTATAGGGAGTGCCTGAGGGCATGTGTTTTTACATCCAGGACAAGAGCATCCAAGATTAGTGTGTGGGACTTTCATTGACGTGGCAGACCATGGTGCGGTGAGCAGCAGTGGCAGGTGTTGTGATGACCGGGTGGTTACCTCTAGGTCCAGAGGGACCAATAGTGGGTGGGACACCACCTCCCAAGGGAGGGGTAGGAGGTGGTGCTCTAGAGGCACCTTGAGTGTTGCTCTGTGTATTTTTTTATTTTGTATATAGGATGGTGAGATTATTTTGGTGTAGTGACACCAGTTTTGTACCGAGGTGCTTCACTGGGCGATGGATTTTGTATACGATGTATTTTATGCGTATGTAAACATTTTGATGGCACTGTTGACTGATTTATATATATATGAGTATACATTTTGGGGTCTTTGTGATGTTCACATGTGTGTTTTTTAATGTTATTTATGATGTCTAATCTATATGTGCTGTGACAGGCTCTTGATGGTTTATATGTGTGTAGAGATATCTTGATGTGATATATGCCAATCGAGTATAATGTTAGCTAGGTTATCCATGATTTGATTAAATTGTCTTGGAATATGTGTAAATGTAATGAAATCAAAATGTCAAGATAAAAGTCTAACTTGCAAGTATTTGCGAAAAAGGCAAGGATCGTGGACATGGTACACATTGTTGAGCTGGAGGACGACTAGTTGGGAGTTGAGAAAGATGCTAAGGTGACGAATATGATGATGACGGGCATCAGTGAGGAGGCCAATGACGATAGTGTACTCATCTTGGTTGTTGGTTGTTGAACCCAAACATATGCCGCTAGAGTGGAGCAGTTCATGTGAGGGGGAATAGAGGGCCCAAGCTGCTGAAGAGAGGTTTTGTGTCCAACGGCTGGCACCATCAACGTAACCAATGGAGGAAGCATCTGTCAATAACACAAATGATAGTTCAAACGTGAGGTATGGAAAAAATATTAGAAACACTATAAAAGAAATGACCTATTGTAGAGTGGCTACGCTTAGGTGTAAAATTTCTTTAAGTATATCCCGTTGACAGGTTCTTTGAGAGAGAGGCCCTCGGGAGAAGCCAGGATGTATGCACCTTTGGTGAGGCAATGTTGGATAATGTAGGGGCCATGCCATAGTGACTCGAATTTTCCATGACCGAGGGTATCGTGAGAGATATCGTAAGCAAGGACGAGGTCGTCTTCGTGAAATGAGCGAAGGTTGACATGGCGATCAAAGGTAACCTTTGACCGTTTTTTGGCTGCCTCATTGTTTTGTACTGAAGATTGACGATATTCATCTAGGGACTCTAAGTTCAGCAAACGCTGCTCCATTGGAGCAGTGTCGGGTAATAGCTCAATTGCGGTGCGTAAGGTGGGAATTTTGCACTTGATAGGAAGAGTGGCCTTGACCCCATGGACTAGATGAAATGGTGTAAAACCAGTGGTCGTTTTCACGGCCGTACGGTAATCCCATAGAGAAGAAAATAACATATGATGCCAATTGGTCTTATGTTTGTTAACCATGCATTGTAACATGGTTTTGAGTACCTTGTTAATTGCTTTGACATGTCCATTGGACTGAGGGTAATATGGTGAGGAAAACTCGTGGGAGAATCCTAACCGGGATGAGAGTTCGACGAAAATCTCATTCTCGAAGTGTTTCTCGTGATCAGAGACTAGTTGGAGTGGTACTCCAAAGTGGGATAAGACGTGATTAAAGAAAAAGCGTGCTGCAGTGTCAGCGGTGTTGTTGAAGGTAGGCATGGCTTCAGCCCATTTTTTGAAGTAATCGACTGCGACAATGATGTATTTGTGTCCATTGCTAGATGGGGGATTATAGGTCATGAAGTCGATGCCCCATTTACAAAAGGGGCCAACAATAATGACTGGGTGAAGAAGAGTGGGTGGTGCTTGTGCTTTTTTGGCATAAAGATGACATTTATCGCATCTCTTCATGGCATGAATGAAATCGTGAAACAATGTAGGCCAAAAATAACCTTCTCGGATGATTTTCTGAGTAGTGGACATCCCCGAGAGATGGCCCCCACACGCGCCACTATGACAGTCATTCAATACTATATCGGCCTCTTCAATGGTCAAGAATTGACGGAGTATAGTGTCGACCCCTCATCAATATAAGATATCTCTGATGTGGAGATAGCGGAGGGCCTGGTGGAGAATATAATGGCACAGTTTCTGGATTGCGAGGATGACTGCAAGGGCTAGTTTCTCTTCGTGATTATACTTCAAGGGTGGCCCTGAGAGGTTTTTACTAATGTAGTAAATGACATGCTCATGATCGTCATCACCGATTTGAATGAGAACTCCATCTACTGAGACAATTGATGGTGATATGTAGAGGATATAGTCATGATTACAATCGGGTGAACTAATTAAAGGGGCGTTAGAGAGTGCCATTTTAAGATCGTCAAATGATTTTTGGGCATGTTCATCCCAATGAAATGGGATGTCGTGGCATAATAAGAGAAGGAAACCGTGTGCTCGAGTGGCATAGTCTAGGAAAAATCATAGTAGAAAGTTAGCTTTGCCTTGTAGGCTCTGGAGTTGATGTAAATTCTGGGGGGGTGGAATTTCTGTGATGTCCTGGACTTTGAGGGGATCCACAGTAATACCGCTTTGGGAAACGATGAATCCGAGGAGGCACCTGGCAGTGACACAGAACACACACTTGAGGGGGTTCAAGGGGATGTTGTACTGATGACATCATTGGAAGATGATCCATAAATCATCAATATGTTGGGTGCGGTTTTTGGATCGAGCTGTAAGATCATTCAAGTATGCGAGGATGATATGAGCCAGATCATGAAAAATGTATGTCATAGCCTATTGTAAAGTTGTGCTAGCGTTTTTTAGTCCAAAAGGCATGACACGATATGTGAAAGTACCCCAAGGGGTGGTGAATGTGGTTTTGTATTGATTGGTTGGATGGATTTGGATTTGATTATAGCCAGAGAAACCTTCCATGAAGGATAAATCCTCATGTCCTGCACAGTCGTCAATAATCTGATCGATGAAAGGCATTGGAAAGTTGTCTTTGGGACATGCATGATTGAGATTGCGAAATTCCATGCATACATAGATAGTGCCCTATTTTTTGTTAATGGGTACAGGGTTGGAAACCCATGAGGTATAAGTGATGGGGTAGATGAACCCCCCTGCTCATAATTTGTTAATCTCATCCTTAATGACCGCTGCTTTGGATGGGTGTAGCGGTCGTTGTTTTTGGCGAATTGGTGTGATATAAGTCCATGTGTCTATGCGATGTTCGAAAATAGAGGGGTCAAGGCCAGGAATCTCTGTGTATGACCAGGTGAAAATATCCTGATATTCTTTGAAGAGGGATTTATAGGCGGTGATTTCTTCAAGAGTGCATGCGGTGCCAATGGTAATTTCCTCAATGACTCCATTTCTTATGTAAATATCGATTTTGATGGTAGGGGAAATGTTGGCCATGTTGCCTTCTTCAAAAGCATCAGAGGCAGGGATGGGGTTGTTGAACCAATTGATATGCCCTGATGGGATGAAATCCTTGGTTTCGACTATGTATAGGGGGTGTTGGTTAGGAGGCGTGAAGGCTTCCTATGGAAATAAGAGTTCTCTGTAGTGTAGCACATACCATGGGTAGTTGGATGGTTAATTCCTCGAGTATGTCCTCATCACAGTAGAATTGTCGGGAATACAAGAGATCGTAAAGAGTGATATCGGTAACTATCGCCATGTGGTTATCCTCTGGTGATGCAGAAGCAGGGGGAATGACACAATGAGATTGTGATGGTTCGCTTGACATAAACCAAATATTGAGGTACTAAGGAGTACTAGTGGTAGTTGGACGCAAAATTTCCGTGGGGAAATGAAAAGGAGAATTGGGGGTATTTGGGGGAAAATCCTCGTGTAAGTCATCCAAGAACCATGGAGGAAGAGGGAGTGCTTCTGGTTCAGGAGAAATAACATGCAGAATCTCTAGTGATGGGGTAAGGTTAATCATCGATTCTGTAGGGGGTGCAGGGGTTTGAATTAGGGTTAATTGGCGTTGCCTGTATTCAATGATCATAGGACATTGGTATGTAAAATGATCTAAGGATTCACATAGAGAGCAAGGAAATCTCATATGTTCATTAATTGAAGTCGTGACATAATGGATGTCAGTGATGTTTGGTAGGGATGATGTAGATGTCTTGGGTTCGTGTTGGAAGCTTTGGAATACTGCTACTAATGTCTGGTGGAAGTGAGGTAGTGCTGGGCAATGGTGTGTATAATGGCCATATTCTGAACATATGGCGCAAGCTAATTTGGTTCACATCCCTTTGCTACTTTCGTTAGGGGAGGTAGTGGCAGTAATTACTAAAGTGACAAATGGTGATGGTGTTTGATTGAGTTGAATTAGGTTACGTAACTCGGGTAGAGATGGGCATTTGTTGGTTGGGTGTCTGTCTTTCTCACATAGCATGCAAGGAGGTTAGATGCATGGGGGAAGTGGAGTGGTGGGATCCTTCTTCTTTTACCTTCCCCTAGCAGTGGCAGGGAGGTTAGTGAGTGGGGGTGTAGAGGGTATGGTGGGAGTGAGTATGGGAATCGTCATTGGAATTCCTTCTATTTTGGGGGGGAAGAATGGTTGAGGAACCATCTCTAGTGGATGTAAATACAAAACTAGGATTGCCAACACCATATTAGGGAGAGTAAGCATGGAAGCTACTTGGAAATCTTGTATGCCTGGTGGAGGGTAAATGAAGGGGATTTGAGTAATGGCTTGGGGAACTATCTCCCAAACTAGGATATGGCCTTGGGGTGAGGTGAAATCATGAACTAGTGGAGTCGATGAGTTCATAGGAAGCTCGTGAGGGAAGGGTTATGCGACTAATGGGACGTCAGATATGAGAGAAGCCTCCCTGGGAGGAAGGGTTTTCTCAATGTCAGTTCCTTTGGATGATACGACACATACCTGATTGGAAAAATGAAGGAGTGGTGGTGCACCATGGTAAGTTCCTAACAATGATGGGTCTTTGAAAATTTCGGGACCCATTTCGATGAGTAGGTATGCTTCATGATTAGTGTGGATGAGAGGGAGACTGTTATCGATGTTGGCAAAAGGGTTAGGCTCATAATGTGAGACTTGGTCAATTGTAATGATCTTCCTGTTATGGGGGAACATCATGGTTTGAAAGACAGAAGAGGCAACTTCCTTCATAGCGTACATGTAACTACAACCGAACAAGATATTGTAATTGAGTGGGGTGTCGATATCTTCAATGTCGATGAGAATGGTCTTGCCCCCGAGTTCTATAGGGACATTTTGGAAGAGTCCTTTAGGAGAAGACGATCGTCCGTCATAAGATCTTAAGGTAATGGAAGATGGTATGAGTTTGGGGGAACCAAGTTTCTTCCATACATATTTGGACATGATGCATGTGGATGTGCCTTCATCGATGATGCACCGATGAACTGTGATGTTTTGAATTTTCATTGGGATTTGAAAAGCGATGAGAGCGGGGAGACAAGGCTCTCCACAGTCGAGATCAAATGTGATGAGTTGAGTATCCATGAGGTCGACTGCCCCCAAGGTAGAAAGTAATGATTTCTGCTGAGTGGGACAATTTTGAAGGACTTCTAAGACTGACATGGCAACCAGGTATTGTGCTAAGTCATCGACCAAACTGTAATTATGAGCTGCCCTAGCCTGCGGGTTGTGGAAATTCCTGCGCAATGGGATGCGAGGGATGTGAAGAGGTGTTTCCACGTTAGGACGAGGGTTCATCAAAGGGGGTCCCATTGGTGCTGCGAGTGTTTCTAGGAAAATGGGAGGAGACTCAGTGGGTGCTCGGTATTGACAACTATGTGTTTGCAGAAGGACTTCTTCCTCACTGGTGAGGAGGATAGTACGATCTGTGGGATTGTTTGGATTGAGATACTATCCCAACTGTGGTGGGGTAGGCTGCATGTCTTGTTGGGTGTTCATCACACCCTGGTGTAGAATGGGGTTCTGCAACACAGCTTGGGGTGGTTGTTGCGTGTATTTTTGTGGGGCCTGCTGAGAGGTAGACGATGTTGGAGTATGTGGTCCATTCACTGAGTCTTTCATTCGCTTAAAATCAGTGATTTGGGGGAAATGATGAGTATAATGATCGAACTCACCACAAAGGGCACAAGGGAAGTTGGTTCAAAGATTATTGTTATTTTTCCCTTGACGTCTGTTGTTATTTCCCCCCTGGGGGTTTTGATTCCCTTGATTCTGGTTGCCCTCAGTAGGTTGGTTCTGTTGGGGGTGATTCCCTCCTTAACTTGGGTTTCTATTGTTCCTGTTTTTTCCTTTCTTTTTGTCATTATTCGATGGATGGGTCAGATTTGCAGTATTCAACTGTTCAAAATTTTGATATTGTTGAATGGGAGAGGATTGAACAAAATTCACCCCAGTGTGAGGGTGTCCTTGTGGTGGAGCCATGGGCGGTGGGGGACCAGGAAATGGAAAGTATGGATTCTGTGGGGGTAATGATCCGTAAGGTACATAGGAAGGCGTGGCACTTTCGCTAGTACTTAGAGTATAAGCTAAGGTAGAGGGAGTACCAGAAATTGTTTGGATTGGTGGGTGTATTGTGGGTGCCGACGGTGGCCCACTGATGGGTGGAGGAAGGGAAATAGGGTATGGTTGTTGATAAGGGGGTGGGGAATAATAAGGGGTTCCTCCATATGCCGGTGGATATTGAGGTGTGCCATACATTGGTGGTTGTTGGGGTTGTGGATTGTGGTGTGTGGTGTTACCAATCAATCGGTCTACTGAGTGAGACATCTTGGGTTTATCTTGGATGAATGGCATGGGTTTTGGGAGGTGAGGAAGTACTGTGTACAAGTACCCTGATTGAGAATAGATGAGGTCATATTTTTGAGCCTTACTAATGGCATCCTCTTCTAATTGAGGGAAGGTGGAAGCCACATATTTACCGAGGAGAGAGACAAGTGATCTGAGAAACCAATCAAGACATTGTTATTTGGTGGTTTCTGCTTTGCACAAACTACTTCATCGATGCCACTTGTGAATGTGATCAATGATATGTGTGGAGAAGATTTGTTTGAAATTAGAGAGTAGTTCAAGACCATTGCCATGGCAGATTGGTAATTGGAAGAAGGTCAAAAATGCTTTGGCCACGGACTCGAAATTCGCATGGGACCCGGATTTTTCATCTACATACCATTTGGATGACGGGCCAGTGAGCGTGCATTGAAATAATCGTAGTCAGATGGAATCATCCATAATGTTGTTGGAAGAGCACCATAAGTGGAAAGTTATGACATGATTGGCAGGGTCATCCCCTACCTTTCCTTCAAACTTGGGGATGTCTAAAGGTAGTTTGGTAGGCATTGCAGGCCATGTGGGGTCATGTAATATAGGATCATTTGTGATTTTTCTTAGATATGGTATGTTAAGAGAGGCCAAATATGGCATCTAAAGTGGTGGCAGAGGATTAGTTCCAACCATGGTGTGAGTGGTTTGTGAACCTGACCCTTGAGGGGGAATAGGTGGGTTTGTACTTCCCCCGTGAGAGGAAGTTGGCCCCTCGATTCTGTGTAAAGGAGAGAGAGTGGACTGTGGACCTTAGGAATTAGACCCAAGTAAGGTTGTAATGTCCCCACTTTGGGACATCATCACAGGGCAGAGATTTATGATGACCAGAATAGCCAGATGGGTGCTAGACCGAGTACATGGGTATTTGAGAGGCATTGTGGGGTCCATCTTGCATTAATGATCATATTCCATCATTATGAGCCATTTCGCACAGGTTGGCTTTGGTTTCGTTGCATTCTGACGATTTCCTTGATTTTGACTATTTTGAGCTATAAGTCAATGGAATTCACTGAAGAGGTCATTTTGGGCACATTTCTTGGAGGAACCTCTCAGTGTAATAGCTCATTGG
>JZKD02S1673196.1:544463-559293 GCA_000966675.3 Picea glauca | reverse complement strand
AACTCCCTATTGTGATTTAATCTAAGAAATATTTGAAACTATCCTAGATTGTGATCATGTGGGCATGTATGGGCCTGTTACAAAACCTTTAAACTTCCCTAGTGATTTAATCTAAAAAAGTAAATTTCAACACTATCCTATCTTTGTAGCATGTGGGAATGTATGGGCCCGTTACAATCTTGAGATGTGTTTGAAAAATAAACTAAGAGGAGTCCTGAGGGGGCTGTTGTCCTCTCCTAAAGGTTTTAGTCTTTTTAAGGGAGATGAAATTGTCCTACAACCTTTTTTTGATTCTCAAGGTCGCTTTGAAGAACGAGAGAAGAGCATACTAAACAATTGTTATCCAACTTCTAGTCCCAATGCAAGTTTTATGTGATTACAAATGATTCCAACTTATACTTTTAGCCAAAGAAAGCCATCCATGTGGAAAAATGAAAGCAAAAGAGGAAATAATGATTTTAAACCCCCTAAGTGCCTATGTGTTTTTGACTAATCCCTTTATATGGAGAGGGAACTAAGTGTGGTCCAGATTACAACATGTATGAAAACATTTTTAAGAAGGCTAGGGGCCTTCCCCAAATCACAAAAAGGCTTACAATGTGTATTTTTCTGCACAAGTGCACAGGTATCAGAGTAGACAGAGGCACACTTAGTGCCTGTGTGCAAACCGAAAAAGGCTTTTGGGTGCAGGTGTGCAGAGGTCACTGAACAACACAGTAATTTTGGTGCACGTGCTCATGATGCGCGACTATGGGCCACTAAACTCGCGCACACCAGACACACGGCCGTGAAGAAAATTTTGAATGGAATTCTCTCAATTCAGCTTTGAATTGGATGTTTTACAAGTCGGCTTGGGCCGGTTAAGGTACCTGTAGGTTAAATAAACCAAAATAAGAGTTAGAAAAACCCAAATGGGGTAGGAAATTGATACCGTTCCCCAACGGAGTCGCCAATCTGTTGCACCTCTTTTGTCACCTAAATGAGCAAAACAAAGGTGCTTAGAAGCTTAGTTGGGTTATCTAAGAAAGACAACAACAAAGGAAAGGGTTAGAAAAAGAAACATAAAATACTAAGCTAATAATTAAACTAAGAAATGGAAGAACAACTAAACTATTGATCATAAGGACATAAGAACAAAAAACCAATAAGATTCATGTCACCAATGGAAAAGATTATATTAGTGAAAAGAAAACACCTAGAAGAAAGAGGACTTTGGGTCCCTTATTCCTCCAAGGGAGGGCTCTTGGACCCCCACAACTAAGCTCTTCTTACAACTTTGAAAGAAATGGTGAAAGAATCCCAAGCTAATCCACTCAAGAGATGAGATGGATTGCCCAATGTAATGATGCTAGTATACTCTTGATGAGAAAAGATGATTCCCCAAGAGAATAGCAGCAACATAACCTTGCAAATGAATTCCTTGAAAATGTAGTGCACCCATAGCCTTGTTTTATAACACCACTTTGAGGTATTGTTCAACCAACTTTTAGTGTGAAAAGGGGCTATTTAGGACATTTTTAGGTCTTTGACCATCCACCCAGTTGGATCTAGCCGAGATTTGGATGTCAAATCAACTTGGAAGTTGAACCAGAAGTGGGTGGGAGGCCGACCAATCTCATAAATAAACTGTTCTCAGGTGTGCGTGGCTTTTAGCGACCACAGTCGTGCATCCTGCGCATGTGCACTTTTCATGCATTTATGGATGGCACATGTGTGCGCGCGCCTTGTGTAGTTATATCACACCTTAATTTTATAACTGGTTGTATAGTTTTGGACCTTTTGGAAATTATTTTGTGGTAATTTTGGTCCATGGGTGAACTCATAACTTGTTTGAAGATGCTGGATGCCTATAACCATTTGTGGACGAAATTTCAGTGATAACACCTAGAAACCATGCTTCAGCTTCCTCACCTTTCTTGATTTCTCCATCAAAGGTGGGTGGCTTTGCCTTCTTGAATTCTTCGGTCAAGAAACTTCTAGAGTTTTTCTTCCTCTTTTTGTTCTAACTACTTGATCCAGTCTCATTGATGGATAACCCTTCAATAGTAGTGGTCCTCTCAATGGAAGAATTTGTGGAAAAGTCATTATTGTATGGTCTTTTCTTGGCATCCATGTACCTCTTCTTCGAGGAGATTTCCCTTATGTTGTCGGAATTTGCTCCATGATTTTGGATCTTTGATGGAATTTGCATATTTTCTTCTTGTTGTTTTCCTACATTGATGGAAGCTAAACTTTGCAACAATTTCTTCTATATTTCAGAAAAACTTTGCAATAGTATTGCATTTAGCTTTGTCTTATCTGCTTGGGCTCTAATGAGCTTCTCATTATCATCCTTGTAGCTTTGAAGCTAATCCTTCAAGATAGTCACTGTCTCTGCTAAATTTGGAGGGATTTTTATGGCCCTCCTCTCATCTAATTCCTCATTTATAACACATGAGTTTTCTTCCATGTCACGTTGTACCACTCTATTGTCATCACTTTATTCACTTCACTCTATCTTCTAAGTGTTGAAACAACAAACCACTATTAGTTAATCATATAATTGAAAATAATACAAGTATTGGGCCTTTACAGGGTTCTCATTGACCTATAATAGTCCTGAAATCAATACTTTGTTCCTTTTGTCATTCACACTCCAAATATATTGTTAGTGACCATTAGCATAATTAAATTTTCCATAGGAATTCATTCTAGTTTACACAAGGTAAACGACATAATTTTTTATTGTAAAATTCTAAAATAAATCTACAGTCCTTCCTTTCAAGAAGCTTGTGCAACTAATATGTAAACATTTTAATGCAATTTTTTTTTAATAGGTTGATCATAGCCTTTGGCATATACATCTTTGTGGTTGATCTCTAGACCATTAAGGTCTAGTATTTTAACCACTTCTCCAATACCACTTCGTAGTACACCCGACCCCATAAGATTCATTAGGATGGTGGGATGTATAAATTGCTCTCCTTAACCATTTTTCTAACTTTGATTCCCATATCGGAGATCAATTTATCTCCTCTAGATCTTTCCAATGACTACAATTGTGCTCAATCCAAGATTTGGGAAGAAAGATATGGTCTCTTAAAGTTTATTAGGAATTACTTGCAAGTTATGTGATAATATACACGTGGAATCCATGTCAATCTACTCCACTCATCCAACTAACATGGACTTTCTCTCTCCCAGGGTCGAAGGGCATCGACCCCAAATTCTTGCTAGAGTAGCTAAATCAAGGTTCTCACCCAGCTTCAACGTTCTCGAAAATCCAAAGTTCGCAAGTCTATTGGACTCACCTATTAAAAAATTTCCTATCTATATGTCAATTTTCCATGTCTTGTGGTCTTCCTGAAGTCAGTATCCTACAAGGATATTGGAATTTCTCCATTGGGTTCATCCCATCAAGATGAGAACTTAGCACGCTCAGGATTTCTCTCGAATTATGAAGCCTGCAAACCTATTGGGCTCTCACCAATTCAGAACATCCCCATCAGAATATTTCAATCACCGCTCTCATGGATCTTTTGAAACTTTAATCCTACAATGCTATCATATTCTCTGCATCGAAATCACCCATCGGGAAACTCTTCTTGAACGATTACTTCCCAAAAAGGTCTTCCCGCAAGTGGTCTCCCAAACGATATTTCATGAATACGACTCCCAATGATAAGATGCCACTTGTTTATCAACCATAGGCTATCAAGATCCCCTCTTTGGAATGTCAAGCTACTACAAGAATCCCAAATGAATATTTTAAAAACAACATGCTTATCCATTAGATCGAACAGATAAGAAACCCATAGATCAATGACCCAAATCAAGGAGGGTTTTAAATCTGCATGATAGTTAACATGGTCACCTAATTCCAACATATCTAATGACTGAGATCTGTCTTATCTAATGGCCCATAATAATTTTGGGATTAAAGGTACACATCGATTAATTTGAGTCACCTCTTTTCAACTCATGCCTTCGGAATTCCAAGTTATTAAAATTGAAACTCTTCCCAAAAATGATTTCACAAAATATGTAATGGTTGATATAAACCATGACCGATGGTCATTGTTCCTTTTAGAATCATAAGTTTTCAATCGATAATGATTCCTTCCCTTCATCCTGAATTTACAACAGAGTGACACTTGTCCTCTTCCACTTCATAGGTTTAAATTTCCACCGCGTCATGGTTCTGCAAGGTCTAGATATAAGTGAGCCAAGGGTTATCCATATTTCATATTCTCTCTCCCAAGGCCTTTACAAGTCTTTTTCAGAATCTCACCTAACTCTGCAAACCAGTTGAGGGTTTCGATAGGTCTCATTTCCCATATCAAGGTTCCACCCTCACTGTTCCACCACAAGATCATCATGGAATTCAAGGAAAAACAATGGATTCCCTGAATGAATAAAATATTCACTCAATTCATGCTATTCTCAGAGATTTGGATATGAATTTACAGGCCATCGTCCTAAACATACAGAGGAAAATAATCCAACATGAAAATTTACCCACCATATAGGAAATTGCAAAATCATGCATTCACTAGTACATTTGGGTCATTTTCCGATGGCGTGTTCATACTAATTTCCACTTTATATTGTCGGAAGAATGACAAACATCAGACCCCCTCAAACATCGTTTCACATGACGTCGTTATACTGATGCCACATATATCATATTTTGTGAGACATTTCTAGTGGACACATGTAATCTCTACTTTTAGTGTCCAAGCCCACTATAAACATCACAACCACGATGGCAGGATGTCTCACCTATGATGCCATAGGTCGTTGCAAAATAGATGTCCATTGAGTTGGACATGCGACATCATGGGTCCCATAGTGGATGTCTCAAGACTGACAAGGGGCCTATATCTCTGATGTTTACACTATCTCAATGACAAGAAGGAGGTTGCACAATACATCGGAAGATGAATCTTGGACTACTGACGAGGGGTCTATATCTCATAGGTTTATGCTATATCAACGACAGGATGAACGTCGGAAGATTGACGACCTGTTGGTATTTTAAAAAAATATATAAAACAAACAAAACAGAGGATAAGAGGATAAGAATAATCTTGGTGTCATGGACTTGGACTTGGTATTGATCCACTTTGATGTATGGTTTATTTATGCTCTTCAATTTTCTGTTCATGTCATTGTATATGCTTCTTGTTGTCATTCTCTTATAAAGGCTTAGTAATGAATTCATTCACTTAGGAGTAAAGCAATGTGACAAGGCTCTCCCTTTTTATTTATTTCATGTTTTAGTTCGACACTTGTTCTCCTTTCTTCTATCAATTAAGTTGCATATTTGGAAGCACATTTAAACCATAAAACAATGCCTTTATAATTTGATTTATGAGTGGAAATCTTAGCCCTCCAAGACTAGTTTTACCAATAGATTTCCATAAAACAATTAAGGTTCAATTTCATCATATTAGACCCTTTTTACCTTTTTACCTTACCTTAAATATGAATTGATCAAATAGTTCCTTCATCTATTAGTTGGTGGATGATGGTAAACAAGCCTTTTCTACCATATCACCTAATTCAAAGTAGTTGTTTGTGACATACGTGTTCTCTCATTTATCCAATGCCTTATGACTCCATTACCCCATGATTGATAGGCATTGGTTTCCTTCTGTTATCACATATAGTTTTCAAGGGAAGCAGTTCATCCAAGTCCATGGTCTGCATAGGAAGTGTCCAAACACAACATTCATAGAAGTCTATTTTGGGTTAAAATACAGGCAACAGTCGAGTTCATTTTTAAATGACAAAGATCCCAGGAGCAGTTCAGATCAGTGAACCTTAGAAATTCAGAATTATAAAGTTGCACAAGGTTTAATGTAAGACAAAATCCACAAAATTAAAAATCAAGCGTCGTGTATCCTTCTCCAGCGGATGGGCACGATTTACTTCGGATTTCAGGTTTCGAGAGTTTTGGCACTTCTCCTCTTGATTTTCTCCGAAGTTCTTTTCTCTGAGTTCATAGATATCTATCGCGTGTCTATGCCATCAATGACCAGGATTTCAACTTCATATCTCTTTGGCACTCCAGAAAAATATCGTTCAACGACTTCTCCATCCCCTCCTTCCCTAGTATGTGGATCTGTGTCGCGTGTCCATCTCTAACGGATGGTCATGACTTACTTCGCCATTTCGGGTTTCGGGAGTTTTGGCTCCTCTCTTTTTTGTTTCCTCTGGAACACATTCCCACGGACTGCATGGATCTCTGTTGCATGTCCTCCCAGATCTAGTGGCTCATATCTGCTTCGGTGTTCTTGCTCCCTCCTTGTTTGCAAATTTCTGAAGTGTTTATGTTGCAGAGTTTCAGTTCTTTTGCCACCTGTCCATATGGCGTTGACATGTGGCACTTAGTCCATGCACCTTTGGGCATATCATCCTCTTGTTTCCAAGTGACGCGTGTCACCCTCATTTCATCAACACATCAACATAGTGACGTCGAGTCACCATGTCAGCTTCGGGAAGTCGTTCTCCGAGAAATATTCTTGTTCAACAGCAAAGCTCCTAGCACCAAAATTGGTGCCTCCCCCAAGCATAATTAAAGAGTTTCTAAAGTTGGCAGGAAGGTAAATATTTAGCGATGGTGCTAAAATAGCAGGACTGCTCAGATCTCAGATCGCGACCAGACCAATGACTGCACTCAATTTTGGGGCCGCAACGTGCTCAAACATTAAATTTTTTGAGCGAGCCGAAATCCAAACCACGGTTTTTGGGGAAAGCGACGTGGCAGAAGGTGGTGCATTTTGGGCTCAAAAGAAGTATGGTTCCAAACTACTTTCGATAGCTCTGAATTTGCATGCTCATTCAACATCATACCCAATCACAACAAGTGGAATCCCCCTAATTATCAGGAGTTGTATCGATCCTGAGAAGATATTAGTTAATGGAAATAGGCAGGTAGTTATAGCCTCGACTCACTCTATAAATAAAAAGCATGGAAATTATGGCTAAGGAGACAAAATTGTCAGCCCAAGGTACCACGATGGATGATTTCTTCTTGCGGGCCCATACTGATCCAAGATTGTGTCTCATAGGAGGAAACACACACAGTCTGACAGAAGGATGCATAGACGTAAGTCCTTGAATGGGATGACTAGATCACACTCTTAGAGGTTGTGGGCTGATTTGAGTAGAAATAGATGACTTCAAGATTTTGTTATGGTTGTCAACGGGTTGAGCAGAGGTCCCTATTTTGTAATATTTTGATAATAGAGTTGTTCTCTGGTTTTGTATGAGACCTAAGACTTTTGCATTAATAGAATTCATCTTCTTTCACCATCTTGTTTAAATATTTGTTGAGACAATTGTGCATCGAAGATCCAAACGAGGGTTCTGGTTGTATTGTAATGTAGGGTTGATTATAATGCTGTTGTGACATGTTTTAGTAATTTCCTTGTTTCCTTTTTCCATCTTATGTTGAAATTCTCATGCATGGAGGATCCATACGATTCGTCGTAGTCGCATGGTAATGGAGGTTTGATTATTATGCTGTTGTGATATATTTTAGTGTTTGAAACTTGATTTCAAGAGTGCTCTTGTGCCTCATTTTTTCTTCACCAAGTTGCTTGAAAGTCAGATGCCCATGGAAGACTTGTCCACCTTTCTCACTAAGTATTCCCTCTGCTCACCTTTAAATTTAAACCACTGACTGAAGTTAATGAGGACCTCATTTCCCTATGCATTGCTTGTCCAGTTTCTATGTTAAAACATTCTTGTATTGATTCTTTTCCATTTGAATTCCACTCATAAAACTAACTCCACACACATTTTGATGGGTACTGGGCTTATCCTCTTACAATCTGAGGGTGAATCTCAGTGATAAAATTAATGGCATCATTTCCAGGGATGAAAGTGAAGATATCTTCCCTGGGAGAACGACAACAAAGATATCTAGTTTTAGATGGTGAATTGAAGTTGGACACATTATTCTGACTACTCATATTTCACCATGGGGACTCCATTGTTCAAAAATCTATTGGAGACTGCATTTTTTTGAAATGGAGAATATTTTAGCTCAGAGGTATGCTTTCTATGATTTTCAAGGATATTTGGTTTCCCTAATCCAGAGCCAAGTAGAGATGAATGGGAAAGTAGCCTTCCTAAATTTCGAGGAGAAGAGTGGGAGATACCAGCTGAACATTTGTTGGAGTTTCATGATTTTATTCATCAACTTCATATAATGCATGAAGATGTTTAGATTAAGATTTTTTAGGTATTCATTAGAGGGGGATCGCTCATGATTGGTGTCGATCTCTTCCCATTGTAAGCATCAACTCTTTGATAGGTTTTCATGCAACTTTCAATTCATTTTGTAAATATTATTTTTCAGTTGAGTATCTTTATGAAAACTATTGCGATGAGTTTTCTTTTCTTCATAAAGATTTTGCTAGTCACGAAAACTAGATTTGTGATGAAGCATTTATTGTGGAAGAAAACATTTATCATAAATATCAAGAGGTGTTGAATGATACTCATTATGTTAACAATAACACAGAAACATCAGGCATCATATCAAATGTATCTGTTGTTTTAAATTTGCGATGAGTTTTCTTTTCTTTATAAAGATTTTGCTAGTCACAAAAACTAGATTTGTGATGAAGCATTTATTGTGGAAGAAAACATTTATCATAAATATCAAGAGGTGTTGAATGATACTCATTATGTTAACAATAACACAGAAACATCAGGCATCATATCAAATGTATTTGTTGTTTTAAATGTTGATGAAGATTAACATCTCTCTTTTGAATATTCTGATGACGATGAGCAAGTGTATTTTGCAGTAGATATTTCTCCTGACTGCAAAGCTGCGATAGATGATAAGCTAGTTAAAAGAACTAGGGAAGATTTCTCTCTATTTTTTCCTAGCTTTTCATAATTGAAGGAAGATGTTGTTTGTTTCTCTTACAGAGAAAATGCAGAGGATATTCCTGCCCTTGAAGAAGATGTTTTTGGCAGCCCTTATTATGATGAAGAAGTTGTTTCAAATGTTGAACAAAAACAACCAAATTTTGATGAATATCCCAGTGAAGACGATGAAGAGAAGATATTTTTCATGGCTTATTTAGAACCTTGTAGCATGGTTCCTGTGTATGATACTTATGAACCTGATCATTGGGAGGGCCATGAAGGAGAAAAGGAAGATCTAAATGTGCAGCTCATCTAATGTCCAACACTTGTAAATGAGCAAATATCACCTGGGATTATCCAACCTGCATCAATCCTTTATCCGCCTGTACACTTCGAGAACACCAAACAATAGGTGAGAAATAATGAAGTAAAGGAGGTAATTTCTTACCAGTTTAGCATGCTTTATTACAAATTTTATGACCCTGTGGGGTTATATATGGAATTGAGTTTTCCAAAATCATTAGAGACTGCAAAATTATTCATCTTATCATCATTTCGGGGTATTTTCAGTGTTCCAAAAAATGTTTTCATTATTATTTCATACTTCCCTTACCTTTCATGGATCATTTGCAGTGAAAAGAAGAATTATGTTACCAAATATTCTGGGTGGCTATGGTGGAAGTTTTCTTTCACCTAGCACATTGTAAAAATCATTTAGTCTAGGATTGTACATAAATAAGCTCCTTCTGGAGCATGTGTGTTTGTTTTTGTAAATAGAGTAGTGTACATGTCAGCATGTTGCCTTCAACAAAATGTATTTGAGTTCGACTCCACAACCCAACAGATAAGGTGACTATAACTTCTTGCTCTTGGCATCTCACAGGGATCATGCCATCCCTTGCAGAGCCAAATGTTATCACATATAGTTTTCAAGGGTAGCAGGTCGTCCAAGTCGATGGTCTACACAGGAAGCGTCCAAACGTGACATTCAGAGTAGTATATTTTGGACTGAAATACAAGTAGCCGTCGGGTTGATTTCGAAGATCCAAGGAGCATTTCAGATCAACGACCCTCAGACATTCGAAATAATAAAGTTTCACAAGGTTTAGTGCAAGACAGAAGCCCCAAAATTAAAAATCAAGCGTCGCATTTCCTTCTCCAGCAGACATGCATGATTTACTTCAGAGTTTGGGTTTCGGGAGTTTTGGCACTTCTCCTCTCGATTTTCTCTGAAGTGATTTTCCCATAGTGCACAGATCTCTGTCACATGTCTATGCCATCAATGACCAGGGTTTCAGCTTCGTATGTCTTTGGAACTATGGAAAACAATTTTTTAATGGCTCCTTCATCCCCTCTCTCTCGATTACGCGGATCTATGTCGTGTGTCCTTCTCCAATGGATGGTCATGACTTGCTTCGCCATTTTGGATTTCGGGAGTTTTGACTCCTCTTTTTTTTTTTTCCTCTAGAACACATTCCCGCAGAGTGCATGGAACTTTGTCACATGTCCTGCCAAATATAGAGGCTCAGATATTCTCTGGACTCCCTCCTTGTTTGAAAATTCTCGAAGTGTTTCCATTGTAGAGTTTCAGTTCTTTCACCACTTGTCCATCTGGCGCTAACATGTGGTACTCAGTCTATGCACCTTTGGGCATATCATCCGCTTGTTTCCAAGTGACGCATGTCACCCTCATTTTTATGAAACATTAGCAAAGTGATTTCAAGTCACCACGTCAACTTCAGGAAGTCATTCTCCTTGAAATATTCTTGTTCAACATCAAATTTTCCTAGCACCAAAATTGGTGCCTCCCCCAATAATAATTACAGAGTTTCTAAAGTTGGCAGGAAGGTAAAGATTTAGCGATGGCATTCAAATAGCGGGACTACCCAGATCTCAGATCATGACTAGACCAACGGTCCCACTCCATTTTGGGGCCACAATGTTCTTAGACGTTAAAATATTTGAGTGAGATGAAATCCAAACCATGGTTTTTGGGGAAAGCGACGTGGCAAAAGGTGTTGCATTTCAAGATCAAAAGTAGTATGGTTCCAAACTGCTTTCGAAAACTCCGAATTTGCGTGCTCATTCAATGTCATACCCAATATCAGCAAGTGGTTGCCCCCTAGTTATCAGGACTTATATCAATCCCAAGGATATATCAGTTAATGGACGCAGGCTGGTAGTTGAAGCCTCAACTCACTTCATAAATAGAAAGCATGGAAATTATGGCTAAGGAGACATAAATGTTAGCCTGAGGTACCATGATGGATGATTTCTTCTTGCAGGCCCATACTGATCTGAGATTGCATCTCATAGGAGGAAACATGCATAGTCAGACAGAAGGATGCACAAACATAAATCCTTGAATGGGATGACCAGATCACACTCCTTGCAGTTTTGGGTTGATCTGAATAGAAATAGATGACTTCAAGATTTTGATATGGTCATCAATTGGTTTAGCAGAGCTCACTATTTTGTAATATTTTGATAACAAAGTTGTCCTTTAGTTTTGTATGAGACCTGAGTCTTTTGCATTAATAGAAGTCAACTTCTTTCATCATCTTGTTTAAATATTTGTTGATACACTCGTGCATAGAGGATCCAGATGAGGGTTGTGGTTGTATTGTAATGTAGGGTTGATTATAATGCTTTTATGACCTATTTTAGTAATTTCCTTGTTTCCTTTTTCCATCTTATGCTGAAATGCCTTTGCATGGAGGATCTAGACGAGTTTTCATAGTCACATGGTAATGGAGGTTTGATTATTATGTTGGTGTGTTATATTTCAATGTCTGAAACTTGAGTTCAAGAGTGCTCTTGTGCCTGATTTTTTCTTCACCAAGCTACTTGAAAGCCGGATGCCCATGGTAGAATTTTCCACCTTTCTCACTAAGTCTTCCATCTACTCACCTTTAACCTTGAACCATTGACTGAAGTTAATGAGGACCTCATTTCCCTATGTATTTCTTGTCCAGTTTATGTGTTAAAATATTCTTGTACTGAGTTTTGTCCATTTGACTTCCACTCATAAACCTACCTCCACAAACATTTGGATGGGTATTGGGATTATCCTCTTGCAATATGAGGGTGACTCTCAGTGCTAACACCTTCCATCTCATTTTATTCCTTGTTTTTGTCCTTCATTTATTATATATTGTCTGTATCCCATTTTCATTTCCATCCCATTTCATATACTACAACAACCATACATTTTGTTAAGGATTACTCTTCCTATGTCACCTAAGAACCCCACTCCATAGCCTTAACAATCTTATTTGTAGGGATTAACCAATTTCATCAAAATTGGAGGGTTTTGACTTGAGAAACAAGGTGTATGGACTTGTATATACAAGTAGCACCAAGCACTAGTACTAAATCCTGATATCCTTGATAGATTGAGGGAGAGGCAAAGGTTGGCGTCAGAGGAAAAGGGTGTTATTGATGATGAGGACCCCAATATAGGGCATGATTTTGATGATATGTAGTTATGTTTTGTAGCATGATCATTTTATGACTCTAGAGGCCAATTAGATCCTCAATGTTTATGTATTTTGTTGCAGACATGTATTTCACTTGGTGCTATTTTTTTATATTCACCCTTGCATGGTATATACATGAGAAAAATTTGCATATTTTGGGTCTAATGTCTCGAATTTACATTTATGTATATGAATAAAACAAATTCATCAAAATTTCAAAATTTTGTCTCTTTTGGTCCAATAATTTTGTTTCTGGTTTTATTCTTGGTGTTGGAGCCGCCCTTGTTTTTCTAGCCCGTCACAAATTTAATTTTTAATGCTTGAAATCTATAGATGGTTTTCATAATTTCCCTCTGAGATATCGAGATCTTTGAAGCTTTATCACGCGAGCAACGATGATTATTCTACTCTCGAAACAAGTCCTAACTTTCGTAAAAATGTTTCCTCTTTTGTTCTACTTCGGGATCTCGTAGGTTGGATACTATAAGTCATGTAGTTCACATGTCCCGAGCCACGAAACAACGAAATCGTTTGAATTTTTCACTCAAGATAGTAGCGAGGGTAAAGTTTTCCCTAACCCATGATTAAACGTCATCGGGGTTTCGCGCCTCAGCATTCGCCAAACCCAAAAATTTATTGTCATAGCCCCGATAGCCGAGAACACGAGATCCTTATTTAGGTAACCCATGTCAAGGTTAAGGGTAAAAGCTAAACTGTGGTAAAATATTCTCTCGGCATTTCGCCACTCGGCGTTGTCCTTTTCGAAAATTTCACCGTCTAAACCTCGACTTGCGAAATCACGATGCGGTTATAACATAATTAATTGATCGCTTAATCCAAGATTATCTTCCCTTTTAATTAAGTCATGTTATCGCGATCTCGTGGTTTCGCAACTCGGCATGTAAATCTTCCAGAAACTTATCTTCGAAGCTCCGAGTCGCGATATGGCGAATATAATAATTATAAAATTAATCGAACCCCAAATCACAATTAACTTTTATTAATCAAAATCGATCTTCGCAGTCTCGGGTGTTAGAGATTCAAAGTGTTAAACTAAAATCCCCGATATAACGAGTATCGAAATGTTGATTAATGTTGGTAAAACTGGATTAATTAAGCTAAATCAAGACATATCCTGCGTTTCAATACTTGCATGATTCACGAGGTAGCCTTATTCTTTCCATATGCCAACTGACTTTTAAACTGCCAAAATTTATGACATTAATGAGGAAATAGGGTAAATCGATAAATATAAGATCAGATTTTTTTGGCAGAATTTATTTCCAAATGTGATTTGACAGACTTGTTCTGAAAGGTACCGAGTTTTCAAATATATATAAGGGTTGTGGTTCATTATAACAAATTCATTTCATATTAAGTAGATCACATTATCTCTAAGCAACTGACTTCTGTATGTATACACATTTCTATCGCAGAAGAGCCAAAACGCAATCTCCAGCCATGGCTCCGCGAAAAGAATCAAAGGCAAATGTTGAGGTTTCAGGACAAGGCTCAGACAATGTCTCTAATAATTCACCTCGAAGTATCGATTCGGTCCCGAATTGGTCGTTCTTTTCGGATGTTCTACAAGCAGAGTTGGTGGACTATTCTGACGACTCCAACGACAACGAAAAAGATGATATAACCACCAAGTACAAAATAGTCATCCAATCCAGTATGCACAGAGTAGTAGACAGGACATGGTTGCTTCCATATTATGATATGGTCTGATGGGCATTGGACCATGTGGACATACCGACCAGAACCATCATGAACGAGCAGAAAATCACCATCGGGACTTTCAGGCCGGAACATCTGCAAACAATGTATAAGTTGCCCACGACGTCCGACCACACATATGGCACTGAATTCTTAGATGAGTTCAAGCAGAAGGAATGCGTACAATATGATAAAACCATGTCCAATTTAATAAAGGATTTGGTTTCAAACACCACGAAGTTTAGAGATGATACCCACGACATATATTCAATCGCTTCGTTAGAACCGCAGTACAAATATGTGGCCATGATGACATGCCGGTTATATGGGAAAGAGGACACCTCACATTTTTTCCTTTCATGGGTGCCTCTAATGTTTCGGGTCGCCGAAGGCAGTGCCTTTGACTAAGAAAATATGCTTTCTGATAGATTGACTAGTCGGGTCACAGAGTATTGGGTGCATAAAGAGAATGGGAAGGCGTCTTCATTCTTCATGTCTGCATATATTATGGACACAATTTGTTCTATGACACCATTTCCATTAATGAGCTGGAGTTGGACTCCGGCCAAAGATGAACCCATACATGTATATCATGCAAAATTATGGGAAAACAAAGAAGAAAATTTTGCGTATGAAATCTATAACTGGGTTGTTATCACTGAAATTTCGTCCGCACAGGGCGACAAGAACTCAACATCATCAACACAGAAAAACAATCATCCATGGCACAAGGATTAACTCCACAGCACATCAAAAGGGCC
>JZKD02S1673196.1:507568-544201 GCA_000966675.3 Picea glauca | reverse complement strand
TTTACTATTTTCTTTCTAACCTTTTGCATTGCAGCTGTCATGACTAGAAGAGCCCAACTAGGCATGTAAGTGCTCGCTTTTTGCTCACTCATTGACGAAAAGAGCACGAACATGGGTGATGGTGCCCCTGCATGTCACCATTTTTGGTCACCCTCCACCCCGGATATTGGATAGCATAGTAACGAATCTGAGAAGCATAGCAAACTGGTATGTGGAAGAAGAATTTTCATACCTTAGAGTTTTCAGGGCTTCTGTTCCCCCGCATGCGCTACCATTGTTCATTCCCGACAAGATGGCTTGTCGCGAGGTTTCCAGGCAGATAGTAGTCGGTGGTATAAGCAAAGAGCTTAAAGGATATTCGAAGAAGGTATGGCCACCTTTTTCTATTCATTTGAATTCTTATTCTTTATTATATTTCAGGCATGCCAAAGCCGAGGCCACAGCCCTAGAAGAACTAAATTTGGTCTCCATCGAATACAAGAAGCACGATCCGCAGAGGGTCGTGAGCAATCATTTTTCCAATTGCGGGCTCAAGAGATTTGAGCATGAGAATTCACCCTCGGATGACATTTTCCAAGGAGCAAGGTCCTATGCTGAGATTCTAGCTCAGATACAAACCTTGACACCCGAGGAAAGAGCCGATGTTCTAAAGTTCCAGGAACATCGACGTAACTGTCTTCCCGTAGTGTTGAGAGGTGAGGGTCCAAGTACATCGGAGGCAAAACAGAAAGATGTCGAAGGCTCTAAAGATGAGACTCCTGATCAAGGAAAACACCAGGATGAGGGGTAGAAAAGGAAGAGTCTGGAGGCAGAGATAAAGACTCTAGACCCGCTGAATATGCAGAGTCCAGAAGCAGAGGTAAAGACTCCAGACCTGCCGAATAAGCAGAGTTCAGTTGCTACTACGGGAAAATCAGTGAAGTAGGTCGGAGAACCTATCACATCAGTTACCCCCTTGAGGTAAACGCAGGGAAATATTGATGCGGGATGGATAATCAATGAAGAGTTGAGGCCCATAAGGGTAGAAGAACTCCCTCCGAATGAGTTTTTCTTCGATAAGAAGAGAAAGGCAGTAGTAAAAAGGGAATTCTATCAGGAAGGAGAGTCAACTGCCAAGAAATACAAAGTTATAACTGATGGAAAGGACAAGAAGAATGAGCAATTCACCACTGAAATAGAAGGGACACTAGGAGCATATGCCTCAGCAAATCAATTTTCAATCAGGCTCTTAAAAAACCAACTTAAAAGAAAAATCACCTCATTAGGACCCTTGAAGCCAGACTGGCCACAACAACAGAGACTACTAAAGACTAGGTGAGCGTAGGAATAGAGCAGGCCAGGTTGGCCAATAAAAATGAGATAGAGATGCTCAAAACTAAGCTCGAGCAAGCACAACTGGTGGTCCGAGATGGTCAAATGCAAGCGATACAACAAAGGAATTTGATCGAACAGCTACAGGCTAGGGTGGAGATCGCCAAGAACAGAATGATAAAAATTAGGATGTTCAAATCCCAGGCGATCAAGATTTGGAGCAGAGTCTATGCGGCACAGCGGAATTTTCTTGCCAAGGTAGAATTGATCCGAGACAACTGTTTTCTAGTCAACCAGGTTTCAAAGAACTTATCCGCTAGAGAAAGGGAAGCTAGAGTAGCTCGAATCGCCTTCCAAGAGGTTGTGATAGCCACGAACAACAGGGTTTCGGAAAGTACTCCCAGGTTCACCATTTCAGAGCAGACCAGAGGGAACATTCTATTAAAAGAATGGGAGCATAACATCGCCGAAGGAAAGAAACAAGACAAAAAGATAACCAATTCCTTAGAAGAGGCCTTCAGTTCTATAGACGACGATCTGCCAGGCATTGACAGTGGAGGTAATGCTGAGACATTGGTGCAGATGAATGTGGAAAAAATCTCGCTTGATCTAAAGGAAAAAGAGGAAAGAGATTCGGCCGATATTTCCCAGATGATTATGGTGGATATAGTCCAAATAGACAAATGCATGATTAGACCCAACGCACAATTATGCACCATCGACATCATAGATGGACAGATGGAAGATAGGCTACAACAGTTAGCCCAAGAATGTTACTTCTTTGAAGCCAACTGTCAAGCAGAACAGTCGCAACTAATATCTCATCTAGTTGAAAGATGTGTCACCTGTACCGAGCCCGCGCGAGGACAAACGTCTAGCACCAAGTGAAGACAGAGAAGAAGAAATGGAGCGATTGCTCTCCTCCCTGTCATAACCAAAATTTTGTGACTATTGATATTCTATCTTATTTGTGAAATTGTATAAATATACCACAGAAAGAAATAAACAGGGCTGGAACTTTTTGTGTCAACTGTAACAGAGTTTTTTACATTTGAGAGTTAATACAAAGCAAATTTGAAGATTCTCAATTCTTTCACGACTGTGTTACAAGTTTGTTTTCTTGTATCTCATATTTCATTTCATATTCCTAATTGATGTGCTTCGTTATAATTTAGTACGACCACTACTATAGCGAATGAATTTTGGTTTTCTGTAATTGTTTACTATTTTTCCTCTGTACCAGCTATCAGCGGGTGTAAGACCAGTCCACATTTTCAGAATTCTACACATATTCTCTGCTACATCGGTTATTTCCTTAGATTTTTCCTCTTCTGTTTATACGTCAGACTCTCCCTTGATACGAGCCTTACACCATATACAACTAAATGTTTTTCTCCCACCTCATACCTTTATTTAAAATATAACTCAGTTATAGGAAAGAGCCTTTGATTTGCATCCCTATTTTATTCCTGAAACCGTAAATTCTCTTTTATACGACCAAATTGAGACAACACTTAATCTCTCTCTGAAGTTTTTCCTACTTCTACTATTCCTCCATGACTGTCCCTGTACTAACATAGCCCAATATCGAACCCGGATTATCAAACCAAATGCACATTGCCTTAAACCTTTTCGACACTATTCTTAAAACAACTACTAATAGGGTCGAACTTGAACGTTCATGGGTAGCCATTGAACAAGATATAACTATCCAAGAACAATTGGAAGCTAGACAACGCCAACGTAGAAATCTTCCTTAGTTTCCTTTGTTTAAGGTTGATGTTTCTCCCTTCTCCACCTTTTACCCACTTTTGGATGCCTAGACAATGTACTTCTAAGCCTTAAGTACAGACTCTGGAACAACATCTTTCTGGCGCCGTTGCCGGGGACCGAAGTTACAAAATCTTTTTCCCTGGGAAAACGACATTTGTTTTTGGTTGAAAGTGTTACCCTTTGATAGTGAACAAAGAGTACACACCTTTTAAGGCTTCCTAATCTTTCACTTGGCGACTCCACAAATAATAAACTTGCATCTGGTCGAAGGAATACCAGACAAAACCTGGATGGTAAGTAGATTATGCTCGTTACTGAAAAGATTCTAAAGGCGAGAGGCTCTCTTAAGCCAACCGCTGTAGTTTAAAAACTTAAAACCCCACCACTGGAGACTAAGAGTTATTCTGAACCCTCAACTTCGTTCAATCCTCTCTCTGATACTAAAGTTTCAATTCCAGACTGCTCTGAAGTTAGGAGTGAGATTCATTCGACAATCCCCTTAGTACACAAAGGAAAGGGCCCTCTTGAAAGTTCGTCGGCTTTTGACATACCATCTTTCCTTCAGTTAAATTTCCTGACCTCACCAAATTATGAAGAGTGTGTTACACACTCGGTTTCCACACCCATCAGTTCTCCTGATTTCGTCTCTTGAAAATATGAGGAATCGAGTCCTCGTGTTCCTTACCTTTCCTCATCAGATTTTCCTCTTCGCGAAGAAAAAAAAAGAATCACTTTTAATTTTCCAAAACCCCCTTTACAAATTTCCACAAATAATGATGGCAGTTGCCGGAGGAGGAGGTGGAGGGTTTATTGGAGGAGGAGGGGGAGGAACCCCTCTAGGAGGAGCTGGAGGCCAAGGGCCTGCCCCCCCTCCCAGATTTTTTGCGAAAGTTGCAGCCATATATGCTCCCTTAGTATTTCCCGTCCCTCTACACAACCTTCCCAAAAATTACATAATTTTTTTATCGAAGTTCACCGGGGAAGGGGATCTGACCACGACCGAACATATTAATTTCTTCAATCAATTCGTCGATATCCTGGGTATCGAAGATGAGAATGTATATTCGAGACTTCTTGTCCAAGCCTTCGAAGGCTAGGTCCAAACTTGGTTTCAGAGCCTACCTGCAGCATCTATCTTGTCTTATGATGCTTTGGAAGATGCTTTCCTCAGACAATGGGGCAAGAGAAAAGACCATCTATATTACTTAACCGAATTTGGGTCTTTGAGAAAAAAGAATTCAGAAATAGTCATGGAATTTATTCAAAGATTCAACAAACTGTATAATAAGATCTCAGCCGAGGTTAAACCATCCCAACCCGCGACCAACGTAACTTTCGTCGGAGCTTTCGAACCGGATTTTGCACTCCTTTTGTGAGAAAGAAGGGGAGCCACCCTAAACCGAATGCAGGACGATGCGGTAGAAATAGAGTATAATATGATGGCTTCGGGTAAGCTTAAATCTAAATTAGAAACAAGAAACCGAGAGACTAAACGCTTTAGAGAATAAGCAGGTCCGTCAGGGTCTAATAGATCCGCAGATGATAGGGTAGACGATATGGCCAGAGTAATTAAAGAACTGTCAAATAAAATATCCAGAATGGAGCTCGAACAGGCCAAAGCTAACTCTTTCCCCAAAAGGGATTTTAAGAGGAACCCCAACCCCCCGAACCAAAAAATACAAATAAAAAATGAAGATAAAAAAATACAAGATCCCTTAAAGAATGAAAATTTTATAGGAGCGAACGATTTTCAAGACTTCGGAGATTCGGATAATTATGTCACAAACTTCGGTGATGACTGCACTCAACCATATCTGACTCAATAAGACTATGAAAAATCTCTAAACATGCAACAACTGTTGAATAAGGGTGAAGAAGGTGATCACACTAATCTTTTTGAATCTCAACCAAAAACTGAGATGATAATGGCTGAGTTTCAACCAAAGTACAACTTAAGATTTAAGAGTAAGCCCACCTCAACTACTCAACCCAAGAAAATCCTCCAAAGAGGTCAAGCTTATGAGCCTACTCTAGAAGAAACCTTATTACCCAACAACAAAACTAAAGTAGTAAGCACACAAGAGTCCGAAGTGAAAAAAGTTGAAACCCAAGCACAAGGAACCGAACCGGTAAATGAAGTTACGTCTTCAACCAGGACCATGAATGATAAAGCGGTCCAGACAAATAAGTCGGAAAGGAAGAATTTAGAAGTCTCAACCAAAGAAACAAACAAGGTGAGCGGGGATTTCAGTTTTGAAAATGAGATAAATAAAATTAAGATACCAATCCCTATGGTAGAATTAGCAAAAAACCCCGTTTATCGGAAGCAGATTACCAAAGCGATGGGTGTCTCTGAGCTAGAAATCCAGTCTGATGTTTTAAACCTGGAAGATGACAAACCTAACATCACCTTTGGTCCCCATTTTGAAGGGGCCAAAGATACCATTTCTCCCTTTTATATCACTCTGAATGTGTATGATCAACTGCTACATAATTGCATGTTTGACTTCGGAGCCTCCCATAACGTTATGCCTAAGATTATTATGGACAAGTTGGGTCTCCATATCACAAGACCTTATGGAGATCTGTACTCTTTTGAATCAAGAAGGGTTAAGTGTATGGGGATGATAAAATATCTGGTAGTTACCCTGGCACAGGTCTCGATTAAGAGTATCCTGATGGATGTGGTTATCGTAAATATTCCCCCTAAGTATGGCTTGTTGTTATCTAGGTCATGGGGAGCCAAGTTGGGGGGTTCTCTTCAATTGGACATGACGTTTGCCACAATCCCTGTGTTCAGTGGTCAGTTCACTCGATTGTACAGAGAAACGATATTAGCATATACAGTGAGTGACCCTCAAAACCCAAACAATTTCCCTATTTACATTGCAAACCAAGATCTGGGAAATTGTATCTTGTCTTTTGATGATGGTTTAGATGGTTTTCTGGAGGAAAATGATATAGAGCGAGAGGATTCAAGTTACATGACAGAGGATATGTGTAACACCGGTGTATGGAAAATGTATTTTGACGGTGCTTCATCTTCTGAAGGGGCGGGTGCAGGAGTGCTTTTAGTGGCTCCCAGATGTAAGTTCGTTGTTCCTTTTTCCTACCGAATGTAGTGGGATATATATTACACTAACAACGTATGCAAATATGAAGTGTTGGTCTTAGGATTAGAGGCTTCCAAGAAGCTAAATATAAATAACTTAGAGGTATATGGCGATGCAAAGTTAATAGTCGAACAAATAAACCGACAGTACCTAGCCAAGCATCCCAGATTAAGGACATATAGAAATTGTTCTTGGGATCTCATGGAAAACTTTTTGTCATCCGTAAATGTCTACTTTATCCCTCGTGCAGAGAATTTACATGCTGATGCATTGGCAAAAGCAGCTTCAACCTTCTCTCCTCCCACGACTTTCAAATTAAAGTATCACATTGAAATCAGATACAAACCCTCTATACCAGACAATATCCGACATTGGCAGGTCTTTGAGGTTGATGAACAAATTAAGAAATTTCTTGCAGCAGTGGGTGAATTCTCCGAAACTCATGCAGACCAAGAAAATCAAAATGACCCGATATGGATCATGCAAGAAGGGGAAGATCCTGAAGCCTTTGGAGAAAAAATTGTGGAACATCGTATGCTGGTCCTTAAAAACAACCAGATTCTGAAAGGATTGATTCCTTTAGAAAGACTTTTTGATCAGAATGACGTACCTGTAAAATCCACTTTACAACCCGAACTAGAAGAAGTGGAGAACTGTGATTTAGAAACTGAAAAATAATCCAGGGTGGTAAAAATATCCAAGTTCCTCCCTCCCGAAATGAAAGTTAAGTATAAATACCTACTCAGACAGTATAAAGATGTTTTCGCATGGTCTTATGATGAGTTAAGAACGTATGACACTTCCATAATTGATCACAAGATACCTTTGAAGCCTGGGGTCAAACTGTTTAGGAAAAAGCTTAGGCAGATTAACCCCATTTTGTTATCCGTGATTAAAAAAGAAGTTAATAAACTTTTAGACATGAAAATAATCGTACCTCTGAGATACTCGGATTGGGTAGCAAACCTGGTCCCGGTCAGGAAAAAGAGTGGGGAAATTAGACTGTGTGTGGATTTCCGAAACTTAAATAAGTCGTCTCTCAAGGACAATGATCCACTGCCCAAAATGGACCATATGTTAGAAAACGTTGTTGGAGAAAACCGAATGTCTATGATAGATGGGTTCTCTGGTTATAATCAAATCGCAATGAATGAACAAGACAGGGAAAAAACTGCTTTCACCACACCATGGGGTACGTTCATGTATGACAAAATGCCTTTTGGTTTGATGAATGCAGGGGCCACATTCTAGCATGCTATGGACATCGCTTTCATAGGAGAAAGGGACAAGTTCGTAGTCATCTACCTCGACGATTTGACAGTTTTATCTAAAATCGATGAAGTACACTTGATCCATCTTAAACATACTTTCAAAAAATTTCACAGGTTTGGTCTATCTTTGAACCCAAAGAAATCACATTTCGCTATGCGGGAAGGTAAGCTTTCGGGCCATATCGTATCTAGGGATGGAATCAGGATTGATCCTAAGAGGATTGAAGCAATAGATACTATAAATATTCTCAGAAATGTAAGAGAGCTTCAATCTTTCTTAGGAAGAATAAATTTTTTACGAAGGTTTATCCCGAATTTCACTAATATTGTTAAATTGATCACAGGTATGTTGAAGAAGGACAGCGGAGTAAATTGGACAACTAAGGCCATAACATCATTTGCGCATATTAACGAAATTCATAAGCAAGGCACCTGTGTTAGTGAGCCCAAACTATCTAAAATATTTTCTTATTTTCTCATTTTCCTTTGAACATACTATCGTCACACTGCTCCTACAAAAGAATGAAGAAGGATTCGAACAACCAATCGCATTTTTTAGCAAGAGCCTTAGAGACGCAAAACTGAAGGATGACATAATAGAAAAATAGGCGTATGCAATGGTAAAAGCGTTAAAGGCATTCAAAAATTATGTACTACATTCAAAGATAATCGCGTACGTGCCTACCAGTTCTATGAAAGATATATTGGTACAGCCAGACAGTGACGGAAGAAGAGGGCGATGGCTCGCTAAAATCCAAGAATTCGATTTGGAGGTTAAACTGACCAAATTGATAAAAGGGAAAGGCATGGCCAAACTCTTAGCTGAGTCAAATTTTAGAGCCCTAGATATCAATTGCCTGCAGGAAGGTGACGGAGACATGAACCTAAACGAGTCAGATGATCAAACAAGTCCAAACAAGATCAAAGAGAAGTTCTTATCATCGGGCTGGTATAGAGACATAGTGTCTTACTTGTTGACCCTAAAATTCCCAACTAAACTATCACCATCTAAAGGAAGAACTTTAAAACTCCATGCAGTTAAATATAGTATCGCTGAAGGTCAACTATATTGGAAGGATCCACTCGGTTTCCTGTTAGTCTGTTTAGTTGAATCGGAAACTCAACGGATTATAGACAAATTTCATGAGGGAGTCTGTGGGGGGCATCACGCATGGAGAGATACAACTTACAAGATCTTGAGGGCTGGGTGCTATTGGCCAAAACTCTTTTCGGACGTCAATTCCAAAGTGCGTGCCTGCAACCCTTGTCAACTATTCGCAGGTAAACAGAAGCTCCCGGCATTGCCTCTAGTTCCAGTCAAAGATGAAGCCCCATTTCAGCAATGGGGTCTAGAATTCATAGGTTAAATTAATCCCCATTCCAGTGCTCAACACAAGTGGATATTAACATCTACATATTATTTTACTAAGTGGGTGGAAGCCATTCCAACCAAAAGGGCAACAGACTTGGTGGTAATCGATTTCTTGGAAGACAATATTTTGTCAAGATTTGGTTGTCCCCGAAAGATAGTTATTGACAATGCCCAGGACTTTAAATATATGGCTATGATCAACTTCTGTCAAAAGTATAACATCATTCTTGGCCATTCCACAACATATTACCCCCAGGGGAACAGATTGGCCGAATCATCTAACAAGAGCCTGGTAAACATAATCAAGAAAGTATTGAATGAAAATAAAAGGTCTTGGCATGTACACTTAAAATACGCATTGTGGGAAAACCGCATAAGCACTAAAAGGTCTATCGGTATTTTGCCTTTTCAAATGGTCTATGGGATAGATGTTGTTCTACCTATAAACCTAGCGCTACCAGTGATGAAGTTATGGAAAGATCAAAACAAAGAACCCAATCATGTAACCAGGAGAATTAATCAGCTGATTGAGGTTCAACAACATAGAGTCGAAGTTGATGAAAAGATGCAGAAGTACCAAAATGAGATGAACGCATTGTTCGACCGCAAAGCAAAGGACAGGGAATTCCTCCTAGGTGATTTAGTGCTAAGATGGGATGCAAGAAAGGAAGAAGCAGCGAAGCATAGTAAATTTGACCACCTCTAGTACGGGCCATTCAAGGTCTTGGCTTCAGAAGGAAAACATTCTTTCCTACTGGAAAATATAGACAGAGAATTCCTCAACGTCCCTGTCAACGGGAAGTATCTAAAACATTACATGACGTAACAGTCGCCAGATTCAAAAAAATAAAAATAAAAAATTCTTATATATATTTTGTGTACATATATGTATTCTCATTTAAACATTGCTTTTGATTTTCTTGTTTCATGAACTTTCGACACATTTCAGATAAGATTCGTATTTTCCTTTTACAGGTTTCCAGCTGCATACGAAACAAGCAGGAGAAGTAAACTGAAAATCAGTGTCAGAAATAAATCAGCATAAACAGGTGATACCTAAAGTAGTTTCATATTGCTCAAAGAAAGTGAAATAAAAAGGTAAAGATGAGATTCCTCAAAAGACATGTTATAAAGGACGGTTAAAGAAAACCAAGGTAATTCCATTCAAACTGCAACATCATTTGAACTGATAAATAACAGAGTTGTCTCTTGGTTTGATAATCTTTGAAAAAATTAAGACAATTTAAACGATTCACCCAATCTAAAAACAACCAGTCAAAGTAAATTATCCCCGAAAATATCTACGAGAGTCAGTTTTGAATTGTTTGACTTTTGTATTTTCAGTCACTAAATCACTACCTAACATCATTTCTATCTTCGGGCTTACCTTTTAAAAAGTCACCATCTTTCTGTTTCATATACGAAGGGATAATTTTTTTTCTTTCCAACCTCGTGAGCTTCAAAGAAGATTGTGGAAAGAAAGCGGGTCTTCAAAACTGCTCAATCCCCTGCAAAGCGAAGGAACGTTTAGAGTGATCCTAACTTCCCTAGTTTTTTCAACGACATCAGAGGATTGAAGCTTGCTCAAATAGAATGCCCTTAAAAAGTTATTTTCCTTTTTCTCCCCAAGAACAAAGATGTTGTGAAGGTAAAGGGAAGGTTGGTACCGAGTAATCAAAGTAAGTCGACAGACCTATAATGCAAAATATTACACATATATCATCCTTGATACAAACTGATTACCCCCATCTTCACGCTCTAAAAATAAAATTATAAGACAGGTGGTGAAAGGAAATTCAGAAATGATTGCCCCCACCTAGTCCAAGAGACGATGAAAGGAAATTTAGAAATGATTTCCCTCGTCTCAACATTTAAATGCATAAAAATATTCTGAAGTGGTGAAAGGAAATTCAATACAAAGGGGCCAGATAACTTCACCGGGGTACTGAACAGGCTCGCTGGCAATGAAACAATGTCTGAGATATATGTAAGGATGTTATACATGAATACCACTCTACTCTATTAACCAATGCTTTTTGAAACCTGATCCACATCCCAAATTCAGACGGGACTCCCCAATTAAAAACATATAGTCTTATTCTTTTGATGCAAGCTGATAGCCGCAAGATCTGTTGGGTCTCCTAGGACTGTTTTGATTGTCTTAAAGCATACCTAAATTTAGTAGCGGGAAAGGGAAAGTTGTGAAAGGGAATACAACCATGTTTAAAAAGAATATCTGATTTTGAAAAAAGATTTTCAAGGTGAAGAACGAAGTCTCTTTCCCCCTTCGATACCCTATTCTCGGGAACCTTTTTGCCTGATTGAGCTATTGAATCCATTTACCCAATATTGGCACGTGGTCTACTATTCTTCCCACCTCACAGGAAGGCGAGATCCCTAGTTGGAGCCTATGTTGGAGCCGCCCTTGTTTTTCTAGCTCGTCACAAATTTCATTTTTTAATGCTTGAAATCTATATATGGTTTTCATAATTTCCCTCTGAGATATCGAGATCTCTGAAGCTTTATCACGCGAGAAGCGATGATTATTCTACTCTCGAAACAAGTCCTACCTTTCGTAAAAATGTTTCCTCTTTTGTTCTACTTCGGGATCTCGTAGGTCAGATACTATAAGTCATGTAGTTCATGTTGGAGCCGCCCTTGTTTTTCTAGCCCGTCACAAATTTCATTTTTAATGATAGAAATCTATAGATGGTTTTCATAATTTCCCTCTGAGATATCGAGATCTATGAAGCTTTATCATGCGAGCAACGATGATTATTCTACTCTCGAAACAAGTCCTACCTTTCGTAAAAATGTTTCCTCTATTGTTCTACTTCAGGATCTCGTAGGTCGGATACTATAAGTCGTGTAGTTCACACGTCCCGAGCCACAAAACAACGAAATCGTTTGAATTTTTCACTCAAGACAGTAACGAGGGTAAAGTTTTCCCTAACCCATGATTAAATGTCATCGGGGGTTTCGCGCCTTGCGTTTGCCAAACCCAAAAATTTATTGTCATAGCCCCGATAGCCGAGAACACAAGATCCTTATTTAGGTAACCCATGTCAAGGTTAAGGGTAAAAGCTAAACTGTGGTAAAAGATTCTCTCGGCATTTCGCCACTCGGCGTTGTCCTTTTCGAAAATTTCACCGTCTAAACCTCGAATCGCAAAATCAAGATGCGGTTATAACGTAATTAATTGATCACTTAATCCAAGATTATCTTCCCTTTTAATTAAGTCATGTTATTGCGATCTCACGGTTTCACAACTCGGCATGTAAATATTCTAGAAACTTATATTCGAAGCTCTGAGTCGCAATATGGAGAATATAATAATTATAAAATTAATCGAACCCCAAATCACAATTACCTTTTATTAATCAAAATCGATCTTTGCAGTCTCGGGTGTTAGAGATTCAAAGTGTTAAACTAAAATCCCCGATATAACGAGTATCGAAATGTTGATTAATGTTGGTAAAACTGGATTAATTAAGCTAAATCAATACATATCCCGCATTTCGATGCTTGCAGGATTCATGAGGTAGCCTTATTCTTTCCATATGCCAACTGACTTTTAAACCGCCAAAATTTATGACATTAATGAGGAAATAGGGTAAATCGATAAATATAAGATCGGATTTTTATGGCAGAATTTATTTCCAAATGTGATTTGACAGAATTGTTCTAAAAGGTACCGAGTTTTCAAATATATATAAGGGTTGTGGTTCATTATAACAAATGCATTTCATATTACTCAGAGAACATTATCACTGAGCAACTGACTTCTGTATGTATACGCATTTCTATCGCAGAAGAGCTAAAACGCAATCTCCAGCCATGGCTTCGCAAAAAGCATCAAAGGTGAATGTTGAGGTTTCGGGACAAGGCTTAGAAAATGTCTCTGATACTTTTCCTCGAAGTATCGATTTGGTCCCGAATTGGTCATTCGTTTCGGATGTTCTACAGGCAGAGTTGGTGGACTATTCCGACGACTCCAGCGACAACGAAAAAGATGACATAACCACCAAGTAAAAAATAGTCATCCAATCCGGAATGCACAGAGTAGTATCCAGGCCACGGTTGCTTCCATATTATGATATGGTTCGATGGCCATTGGACCATGTGGACATACCGACCAGAACCATCATGAATGAGCAAAAAATCACCATCGGGAGTTTTAGGCTGGAACATTTGCAAACCATGTATAAGCTGCCCACGACGTCCGACCACCTATATGGCACTGAATTTTTAGATGAGTTCAAGCAGAAGGAATGCATATAGTATGATAAAACCATGTCCAGTTTAATAAAGGATTAGGTTTCAAACACCGCGAAGTTCAGAGCTGATACCCACGACATATATTCAATCGCTTCGTTAGAACCGCAGTACAAATATGTGGCCATGATGACATGCCGATTATATGGGAAAGAGGACACCTCACATTTTTCCTTTCATGGGTGCCTCTAATGTTTCGGGTCGCCGAAGGCAGTTCCTTTGACTGGGCAAAGATGCTTTCCGATAGCTTGACCAGTCGGGTCACAGAGTATCGGGGGTAGAAAGAGAATGGGAAGGCGTCTTAATTCTTCATGTCTACATACATTATGGATGCAATTTGTTCTATGACACCATTTCCATTAATGATCTGGAGTTGGACTTCGGTCGAAGACGAACCCATACATGTATATCATGCAAAATTATGGGAAAACAAAGCGGAAAATTTTGCGTATGAAATCTTTAACTGGGTGATGGTGCCCCTGCATGTCACCATTTTTGGTCACCCACCACCTCGGATCTCAGACATCATAGTAACGAATCTGAGTAGCATAACAGACTGGTATGTGGAAGCATAATTTTCGTACCTCAGAGTTTTCAGGGCTTCTGTTCCCCCGCATGCGCTACCATTGTTCATTCCCGACAAGCTGGCTTGTCGCGAGGTTTCTAGGCAGATAGGAGTCGGTGGTATAAGCAAAGAGCTTAAAGGATATTCGAAGAAGGTATGTCCACCTTTTCCTATTCATTTGATTTCTTATTTTTTATTAGATTTTGGGCATGCCAAAGTCGAGGCCATAGCCATGGAAGACCTAAATTTGGTCTCCATTGAATACAAGAAGCACAACCCACAGAGGGTCGTGAGCAATCATTTGGCCAATTGCGGGCTCAAGAGATTTGAGCATGAGAATTCACCCTCGGATGACATTTTCTGAGGAGGAAGGTCCTATGCTGAGATTCTGGCTCAGATACAAACCTTGGCACTTGAGGAAAGAGCCGATGTTCTGAAGTTCCAGGAACATCGACGTAGTTGTCTTTCGGCAGTGTTGTAAGGTGAGGGTCCGAGTACGTCAGAGGCGAATAAGAAAGATGTCGAAGGCTCTAAAGATGCAACTCCCGATTAAGGAAAAAACTAGGATGAGGGGGAGAAAATGAAGAGTCTAGAGGCAGAGATAAAGACTCCATACCCGTCGAAGAAGCAGAGTCTGGAAGCAGAGATAAAGACTCCAGACCCGCCGAAGAAGCAGATTCTGGTCGCTACTCCGGGAAAATCAGCGAAGCAGATCAGAGAACCTATCACATCAGTTACCCCCTTGCAGTCGATGTAGGGAAATATCGATTCAGGATGGATAATCAATGAAGAGTTGAGGCCCATAAGGGTAGAAGAACTCCCTCCAAATGAGTTTTTCTTCAATAAGAAGAGAAAGACAGTAGTAAAAAGGGAATTCTATCAGGAAGGAGAGTCAATTGCCAAGAAATAAAAAGTTATAATTGATGGAAAGGACAGGAAGAATGAGCAATTCGCCACTGAAATAGCAGGGACACTAGGAGCATATGCCTCAGCAAATTAATTTTTAGTCGGGCTCTTAAAAAACCAACTTAAAAGAAAAAATCGCCTCATTAGGACGCTTGAAGCCAGACTGACCACAACAACAGAAATTGCTAAAGACTAGGCGAGCGTAGGAATAGAGTAGGCCAGGTTGGTCGATAAAAATGAGATAGAGATGCTCAAAACTAAGCTCGAGCAAGAACAACTGGTGGTCCGGGATGGTCAGATGCAAGCGAGCCAACAAAGGAATTTGATCGAATAGCTACAGGCTAGGGTGGTGATCGCCGAGAACAGAATGATAAACATTGGGATGTTCAAATCCCAAACTATCGAGATTCGAAGCAGAGTCTCTGCAGCACAGTGAAATTTTCTTTCCAAGGTAGAAGCGATCTGGGACAACTGTTTGCTAGTCAACCAGGTTTCGGAGAACTTATCCACCAGAGAAAGGGAAGTCAGAGTAGCTCAAATCACCTTCCAAGAGGCTGTGATAGCCACGAACAACAGGGTTTCGGAAAGTACTCCTAGGTTCCACATTTCAGAGCAGACCAGAGGGAACATTCTATTAAAAGAATGGGATCATAACATCGCCGAAGGAAAGAAACAAGACAAAAAGATAACCAATTCCTTAGAAGAGGCCTTCAGTTCTATAGACGATGATATGCTAGGCATTGACAGTGGAGGTAATGCCGAGACATTGGTGCAGATGAACGTGGAAAAAATCTCGCTTGATCTAAAGGAAAAAGAGGAAAGAGATTCAGTCGATATTTCCCAGATGACTATGGTGGATATAGTCCAAATAGACAAATGCATGATTAGACCTAGCACACAATTATGCACCATCGACATCATAGATGGACAGATGGAAGACAGGCTACGGTAGTTAGCCCGAGAATGTTACTTCTTTGAAGCCAACTGTCAAGCAGAACCGCCGCGGCTAATATCTCAGCTGGTTGAAAGATGTGTCGCTTGTACCGAGCCCGCGCGAGGACAAACGTTTGGAACCAAGTGAAGACAAAGAATAAGAAATGGAGCGATTGCTCTCCTCCCTGTCATAACCGAAATTTTGTGACTATTGAGATTCTATCTTATTTGTGAAATTGTATAAATATACCACAGAAAGAAATAAACATGGCTGGACCTTTTTGTGTCGACTGTAATAGATATTTTTACATTTGAGAGTTAATACAAAGCAAATCTGAAGATTCTCAATTTCATCACGACTGTGTTACAAGTTTGTTTTCTTGTATCTCATATTTCGTTTCATTTCATATTCCTAACTGATGTGCTTCATTATAATTTAGTATGACCACTACTATAGCGAATGAATTTTGGTTTTCTGTAATTGTTTACTGTTTTTCCTCTGTACCAGCTATCAGCAGGTGTAAGACCAGTCCACATTTTCAGAATTCTACACATATTCTCTGCTACATCGGTTATTTCCTTACAGTTTTCCTCTTTTGTTTATATGTGATATTCTCCCTTGATAGGATCCTTACACCATAGACAGCTACATGTTTTTCTCCCACCTCATACCTTTATTTAAAATATAATTCAGTTACGGGAAAGAGCCTTTGATTTGCATCCCTATTTTATTCCTGAAACCGTAAATTCTCTTTTATACGACCAAATTGAGACAACACTTAATCTCTCTCTGAAGTTTTTCCTACTTTTACTGTTCCTCCATGACTGTCCCTGTACCAACACAACCCAATATCGAACCCAAATTATCAAACCAAATGCACATTGCCTTAAACCTTTTCAACACTATTCTTAAGACAACTACTAATCGGGCCGAACTTGAACATTCATGGGCATCCATTGAACAAGATATTACTATCCAGGAACAGTTGGAAGCTAGACAACACCAATGTATAAATCTTACTTAGTTTCCTTTGCCGAAGGTTGACGTTTCTCCCTTCTCCACCTTTTACCCACTTTCGGATGCCAAGACACTATACTTCTAAGCCTTAAGTACAAACTCTGGAACAACACTTGGCTCCAGTTTTTTGGGATGGACCAGTTTGGTTCTAGTTTTTTGGTCAACAGGTTCAATGCCAATTCTAGTTCTAACAACATAGATTTCTTCCAATAATTATAAAAATTAAAGTAATAAATTTCAAAATCATAATTTAGTCAGTGCTTTCCCTTCTGTTTCCATGTGCTCCAACACCAGTGCATCATAAGCGTCAAATCTGAGGGAAACACTCAGAAAATCTATTTAAAATGTGATTTTCTAGCTCCAAGTAATGCCCGACACCAAAGGGATTCCTCTCACCAACTAAAAATGAATAAAAAATGGTGAAAATGATTTTATTTATGGTTTGCATATGTTTCAATATAAATAAGAGGGTAGGTGGATCAACTAGGAAAGGCTGGGAGTGATTAGGGATTTTTGTTTTTGTCATTGAACATACTAACACTTTGGGGATGTGTATAGATTCCTCATTCCACAAGGTACATCCATGTGTCCAAGACAGGAAGAACAAGAATGAGGACTTACCCCCCTACATCCTCAGCATACCCTGCCAAATTAAGTAGGGCTTATATGTACCCAAGATGTACCCCATGTCTTGTTGATTATTTGGGTTGGTTGTCATTGATGTCAACCCTTTAAGAAAGTCTGGTAGAAAATTATGGTAGAACAAAGGTTTGGGTAATGGACCCAAGTTTGTTTGATGTATAATGGTATGTGTTTTAATATATTTGAAGGTAAAACTATTCTAGATGGATATTACATGTCATGCCATTTCCGGTGGTATGTGGAACGTCACATAACTCCTCACTTTATGGCCATGTGAAGTTGGATAACCCTCATGAGTAATCTAGAATCCCCAAAAGGTCAAAGTAGTCAAAGTGGTTGCAAAGAAGAAATTATTTAAATAATAAAGTGAAGTGATGAGTGTAATATAAGTCAAAGTGGACAAAAAAGAAATTATTTACATAATAAATTTAATGGAGAAATTACTAAATGGACAAGTGGTTAGAGGTGGGTTAGCCCTAAAATAAGGAAAGTGATTTAAGATGGTTAGAAAGGTAACCCCTTGAGGAAGCTACATAAAATTATAAATAAGAAGCAAGGGTCTCTCATTTTAATTACGCTTGAGCATATTGAATATATACAATTGACTGAGGTAACCAAAGGATATCTAAGGTGAATTTCAGAGGGAAGGTGAAGTAAAGAAGGCCAAAATTCAAGGGATGATAAATTCTTTTGATTTTTCTTTCTAAGATATGTTATTTACATGTCATCTCACAATTTTCATAATAATTTTTTTTTTAGAATGATTTAGACCGCAAAGTATAGAGGTCATTGAGGAAACATATCCAAGTATCTTTGATAAAAAATTCAGCTTGTGGGTCGTTGTATTTTTGGAGTTGCACTCCATCGAAAATAGGGTTTGTGGCTAGTCCTGAAACTAGACTAAAACATGTGTTTTGGGTAAAAACGTCATAAATTCTTCATAACATATCCAAATTCAGTAATACCAAATGTATTGGTTAGAGTACAATATTTTTTATTTTTGGTACCATTTTCAAATCATACAACAAACATTTCGTGCGGAGCACGCTCTACAAGTTCTCTCTTTAGAATAAGCCAGAATTCAACAAGGTATGCCATTTTTGCTATAACTCATTTTCTGAGAGGTTCCAAGTAGTGAAACCTGAAGGAATTCCATAAAAGACATTGAAGAACATTGTGTATTATTTTCATATCTTTATTCATTACAGTTACATAGTTATGATTATTTCAAGTTATGGTTATTGACTAATCCAAAATTAGTCATGTGAGACTAAAGTAAAGTTTGATGAAAATGCTAGTCTCTTGTTGTTAAAGTTAAGGAAGGTTTGCAGGTATGCGATGATATACACCAGGTCTATTACAGATTTACAAATCAAATTTGGATGATGAAATTGGTGAGGGATTTTGGTTGAGAAACATGTTGGGTACTTGGTTGATACAAGTAGTTGATGAGTTGGCACATACATGAGGTGTATAGTTCATGAGCTGGAACATACATGAGGTGTATAGTTGATGATGTTGGTACATATTGATGAGTCATAGTTTATGCGTATTTGATGCATGATTGGTACATATTTAGTGCATGGTTGATGCACTAGTTGATGGTATAGGTTGAGGTACAGGTTGGTGCATGGTTGATGCACTTGTTTATGGTACAGGTTGATTACAAGTTGTGTGGTATAGGTTGTTACAAGTTGTTTGGTGTAGGTTGATTGGTACATGCTTACATTGGTATATCGCATAGTGGTAGTGTGACAGTGGTTCCATCATTCTACTTCTACGATAGGGTGGTTGGACAAGGCAAGGACAAGTTGTTGTAGCCACCTTCCGGTTGTAGCCGAATAACATAGGGGGTTGTAGCCTCCTTCTAGTTGTAGCTAGAGAATTGGGGAGTTTGAGCTTCCCTTAGGTTGTAGCCTGAGAAACTAGGGGGTTGGAGCCTCCTTCCAGTTGAAGCTGGAAAACAAAGGAATTTGGTGCTTCCAATGAATGTAATTCTTAAAGACATATAAGAAAAAGAATTCTGTGGTTTTCTCTAGCTTTGGGTTTCCATGTAAAAAAACTGGTGTACTGTGTATGTGTATGATTTCTCATTTGTTCATTGTTTATTTACTCTGAAACTATTGGATGATAATGCTACATTGATATAACACTTTCATTTTATGGTTAAAATGGATTAAATTTCTCTATCACTGATTCACCCCCCCCTCTTAGTAATCCAACAATTGGTATCAGAGAAGGTTCCTTCAAAAATCAGTTTAACCAATGAAAGGTAGATCATGGAGAGAAAAAATATGTATAAAAATTGAATACCACAATTTGATGGATAAAAATATGCATTCTAAGAAAAAGGATGAAAACATATATACAGGCACAAGGATTTGAATTTTGGCAATCAATAGTAGATGGATACAAAGAACCAACAGTTCTGCCACAAGTGAAAAAAGAATGAAACTCAGTCAAAATAATTCCAAAGCCACAAATGCACTTATGAATGGTCTTGGTGAATCAATATATACCAAAGTTGTACATTGTAAATCCACTAAAGATATTTGGGACAAACTTCAAAATATTTATGCAGGAGATTCAAAAGTCAAAGCAACAAAACTTCAAACTTACATAGGTCAATTCGAACAACTAAAGATGAAGGAATATGAGAATATTGCAGCTTACTTCTTACGAGTCGATGAAATAGTGAATGCAATCATAGGATTGGGAGAAGAAATTGAAGAATATGTAATTTTTCAAATGGTACTAAGATATATTCCTATGAGATTTGATCCTAAGATATCAGCACTAGAAGAAAGAGCAGATCTAGACTCAATAAGCATGGACGAACTACATGGAATATTCACAGCATATGAAATGAGAATTGAATAGGAAAATCCAGATATAAAAGAATCAACTTTCAAAGCATCCAAAAGGTCAAAGAAAAAGGGAAAAAAAATGAACATAGCAACAACAATGACTTCTTAGAAGATGATGAAGAAGAAGTAGCCAACTTTGTCAAAAGATTGAACAAGGGAATTAGTGACAGATATAAAGGTAAGCTTCCATTGATTTGTTTTAATTGTGATGGTATTGGTCATTTTGATAACAAATGTACCCATAAGAAAAATAAGAGGAATGACGAATATTACTCAAATAGAAAACAAACATATAAAAGAAAAAGAACCAAAAATAAATATTTCCAGAAAATCTTATGCACTAAAGAAGAAATCTCCTCATCAGATGAAGATGAAGTCAGTGACAATGAGACAAAACATTTCTATTCATGGAAGTAGAAGACTCTGATAAAGAAGACACCAAAGAATAATATGAAGATGCATAAGTTGACTACCGAGGATGATTGTTGAGTGCCATAGATGAACTAAGAAAAGAAAGAGAAGAAAAAAAGTCACTCAAGAAAGAATTGGTGAAACAAAAGGAAAGTGTTCACATTTTTTAATATGCCCAACAGGTCATCAAGAATTTAAGAACTCAGCTAGAAGAAGCCAGAAAGATCGAAGAAAATCTTGAATATCAAAAGCAGTATTTGGAAGCCAAAATAGAAACATAGAAGGAAGAAGAAGAAATGAGAGAGAAGATATTGGCAGATCATCTTAAGGAAATAAATAAGGATCTAAACTAGCTTGAGGCAGAGTTTGGTCAAGAAGAGAAAGGACTTGAAGAATAAATAATCACATTAAAAATCCAACTTGAAGAAGCAAAAAGAACAGAATAAATTATGAAGTCTCAGATAATGAAGAAATAAGAATAGGTTGAGAAGATTGAAGAAGAATTTGTCACATTGAGAAGTAAAATAGTCAATCTCAACAAGAATGTTGAAGAGACAAAAACATCCACATCAGTTATAGAGAATGAAGAGAAGCACTATAGGTTGCTAGAAAAGAAGAATGAAGAAAACATAAAGAGTTATGAAGAAGTACTCAAAGTAAGGAATCATGATCAACCACAATCTAAGAAAACTATTGAAGATACATCTTCAATGAGACCATCCATTTTCAAGCCACAAAGAAGCTTCAATCATGATCATGATCAATCAAGGTAGAAATTCAGAGGGACTACACCACAAAGAAAATCATTCACTCTCATGTATGCAAATTTATTTTATGGTCATTGTTTTTATTGTACTAATTTTGGACATAAGGTTGCAGATTGTAGGGATTATAAAAGAAATGTTCAAGCAAGAAATGACTATGTGGCCCCATGTAAAATTGAATGTTACAAATGTCATAACTATGGACACATTACTAGTGATTGTAGAAGAATGATCGATACTTCCATGAAAGACAACATTGATATCAGATATAAGAAAGTATGGATAAGAAAACACAAAGAACAGGTGAACAAATACCAGGTCCCAGAGATCGTAAGATTGGAAATAAAACGAGATGAAGAAAATTATACAGAGAAAAAGGAAGATTCCAGATACAGAAAGGTTTGGAAAGTAACTGAAAGAAAAAAAACGATAGGTAAATAAGGAACACGTTCAAGAGATTGTACTTTCAAGAATTGTAGTGAAAGATGAATCCACATATAGAAAGAAATAAGTCAGAGCTTAGAGAGATGATGAATTTACCAATGAAGATGATGATGAATACACATCAGAGAAGGAATTTTTCTGAGCCATCTGGATTAGAGTCTCTCGGGTAATATGAATATTTGAGAGGGGAAGTCTATGCGATATTTGTGACAAACCAAAGAACCATCACATTACTAGTGATTGTAGAAGAATGATCGATAATTCCATGAAAGAGAACACTGATATCATATATAATAAATTATGGATAAGAAAACGCGAAGAACAGGTGAACAAATACCAGGTCCTAGAGATCGCAAGATTGGAAGTAAAATGAGATGAAGAAAATTCTACAGGGAAAAAGGAATATTCCATATACAAAAAGGTTTGGAAAGTAACTAAAAGAAAAGAATGACAGGTAAATAAGGAACAGGTTCAAGAGATTGTACTTTTGAGAATTGTAGTGAAAGATGAATCCACATACAAAAAGAAATAAGTCTGAGCTTAGAGAGATGATGAATCTACCAATGGAGATGATGATGAATACACATTAGAGAAGGAATTTTTCTGAGCCATCTAGATTAGAGACTCCCGGGTAATATGAATATTAGACAGGGGGAGTCTATGTGATAGTTGTGACAGACCAAAGAACCATCCTTCGATCAGCTTGGAGAGTTTGAGTAGACAGATCCAGAGTAGTCAGTTAACAGAAGTACAATCAGTTGTAGTAGTGAAGACTTCATGATAGTATAGTGATAAATGGGTCAACATTATGGAAAGTTGCGTAGTAGAGTCTTGGACAGTATGGATTTGTAATAGCACTTAGTAGGTTTGGACAGATATATGATAGTGGATGAGAGCATGGATTACTATATTGGTTCAAAGAATGGTTCAGAGACAAAGGATAATTATCTTAATGGATGATAATTACACATGAAATGGCTCTAACAATGCTAATGGATTTCGAATTGAAAGATATTTTTTTTGGACACATGAAATGCATACTGTAGTTCACATTCAAAATAGAGTAATTCTCAGAAACAACAATGACAAAACTCCCTGTGAGCTATGGAAAGGAAGACCATCAAATGTGAAGCATTTCATAGTATTTTGAAGAAAATGCTACATCAAAAGAGAAGCTGGCAGAATGGGAAAGTTTGACTCTCGTGTGGACAAAGGAGTACTTGTTGGTTACTCAAGTACAAGGAAAGAATACAAGTGTTACAATCTGAGATTGAACAAAGTGTTGGAAAGCATCAATGTAACAATTGATGAAACAGGTGGACGAGAATTAAAGGAAGAAGAAAATGAATCAATGGAACAACTTTACAAAGAAGAAGCAGGACATGAAGAAGTATAAATGGAAGATGAAGAGGATCAAACATAAGTAGAAGAGAAATTTTAGCAAGTTCCTAATGATACCTAGCAAACGAGTACAGAAGAATCACCCTTCAGATCAGATTATCATAAACAAAGATGCAGGAGTTGAGACTAGAAGAAGAATCTGTTCACTACAAAAAACACACCTAGCACTATTATCTCTGATTGAACCAAGCAGTTTTGAAGAGGCCAGCAAGGATGAATTCTGGAATAAGTCCATGGATGAAGAATTGGATCAAATAGAGAAGAATGACACTCGGGAATTGGTTCTAAGACCAAAGAATAAGAATGTGATTGGCACAAAGTGGGTTTCTAGAAATAAATTGAATGAAGATGGATATGTTACAAGGAACAAAGCTAGATTGGTATGTAAAGGATACACACAAGTTGAAGGAATTGAATTTGAAGAGACATTTTCCCCAGTTTCCAGAATGGAAGCAATCCGATTTATTTTAGGTTATTCATGCTCCAAGAATATTAAAGTGTATCAGATGGATGTGAAATTATATTTTGTGAACGGGGAACTTGAAGAAGAAGTCTACATTAAACAACCAGAAGGATTTCAGTTGTCATACAACATAGATTATGTGTGTAAATTGAACAAGGCCTTGTATGGTATAAATCAGGCTCCTAAAGCATGGTACTCTAGACTGGATAAATATCTACAACATGCAGGGTTCAAAAAAGTAAGTGTAGACAAGAACCTCTACATCAAGGTAACTCACGATAGTATATTATTAATTGAAGTTTATGTTGATGATATTATTTTTGGAAGTACTGATGATAGGTTAAGCCAAAAATTTGCAAAGGATATGCAAAATGAATTTGAAATTTCATTACTCGGAGAACTATCCTTCTTTCTGGGTCTTCAGATACGTCAAATAAACCAAGGAATTTTTATTTCTCAAACTAAGTATATGTTGTAGGAAAATTCCCCCATGGACAGGTGAATGTCCTCTTGGATCCTAGACCCCTATAAACAAGACAGAAAAATGCTAACATTGAACATTGACATTCCTTTAATTGTGGCTAAACTAGTCAAAGGAAAAAGAGGAAGAAAGCATGATGTACCTTTTTCTAAAGTTTGTCCTGCTCGGTCTAGGATGAACTTGACCTTCAATCCCTTTAATGAGTTATGCAATTCAAAAGACAACAAAGACAATGCATGCTTCCTATTCTACCAAGATTAGTTTAAACTAGATTTATCAAGAAGAGACAAGCCTATGAAAACATACAAAAACTTGAAGGAAACATGCCAAGCATATATTAATGAGAACATAACAAGGTACTTACAATCTGTAGATGCATATGTAGCAGCCTCACCAAGTCCTACTTGTACAACCCCTTGCTCGAAATACCCACGATCAGAATGAAAATACTTTTCACTGATATTATCCTACTTTTCACGATGAGAATGCCTCTTTTTATAGGATTTGAGAGGCTCAACCACCTTAGCTATCTTTGGAATAAGCTCAGGATATGACTCCATCAATTGTGGTATTTCCCTTAGATCCATCCTATAACTTGGATTCGATCCAAACCAACTTGGATTCTTTCTAGTTTTCCTTAGAGATAAGGGGGTTTCCTCCCCAATATTCTCTCAATAGATCAACGCTCCCTTAAAGTTGGCAATATGGCAACAAAGAACTATAGTTCTCCATGGTAAGTGGACAAGAAGCACTTTCGCTCCCTCCATGTGAGCAAAGGAGCGTTGGTCTCCAAAAATTTGTTTAAGATGATCATTCTTCAAGGAAAAATATTTGTAAGGTTGTCAAATGATGATTTCCCCTCTTCTAACATGTATTATGGGGTGTATCAAGTGTTCTTATGGTGTCATCTGCAATGCGACACATGTAGGACGAAAACAAAATGTTTACGATGCTTGTGACAAAAGTGTGACACTTGTGACACTTACGATAATGATAATGGGACATTATCGAAGTGAGGAATTTTGATGTGTAACATATTTCCCCCAAAAGTGTGAGTTTTGAAGATGGAAGCTGATGACTTAAGTGCTTTGTAGATTTTCAAAGTAAGGGTATGGAGTCAGAGAACTTGGTAGAAGATGCAAACAACCATCAAACAAATGCTATCATATGTTTCAAACCAAAGGCAGGTATACCTATGCTTTAGTGACAAAAGACTTAAGGTATGGATGCCACCAAATACATTCCAGATCCATAATCATACTGACTAAGGGTATAGCCACCAAAGATACAATGTTGATCTATACCTCCATGAAATGAACTAATCATAGCCATGAGAAATATACAATGGATCTACAAGATGATAAAACATAGCCACAGACCAATACAAAGTGGATCTATGTGATAGTATATCAATATGCTCAAAAGATCTCCTTCGCATCCTAGGAAAGAATATAACAAAGAGAAAGCTCAACCCAGGGTCTTCGTCCCAATCTTTATGTAGTACGAATATAACCATGTGAATAAGTTTTTTGATGTTGAACATGGTAGAAACCACTTGATTATCGGTCAATGAGGTAAATATTTAAAAAGTGTGATGGAAATCACCAATGATATCAGTGACTCCCAAGGTACCCTAGTACAATCCAAAAAATGTGAAAAATGAGTTGAAGTAGAACATTCATGGAATCATCTGATTAGAGGTAAATTATGTAAACCTACTTTCGGAGGTGAGGAGGCATGCCATTGAGGCATGAAGGTCCCAAGGTACTAATTGGTTTCTAAGTCAAATTCCTAGATGACGTGTTGAATTCGAAAAGAAAATATTCATCGAAGGAGGGCCTTGATGTATCCCCCATCAATGAAATGAAACTGACATAGAGATGTAATATGGTGAATCAAATGAGTATGGACTGACATGGGTATTGAAACTAGAAAATTGTGATGGTTGACTCTTGAGGAAGATACTTCCCTTGAACACTGAGGCACAACATGAATCGACAACATAAACATAACATGGACCAAAATATAATGCAGTGGATACTATGATATTTGTTGAGTGATGTTGGCACAAGGGCAGACTCGGGGTTCAACGCTACAACAATGCACCAAAAAAACCCTAACTACTGGCCCTTTTGACAACACCTACGAAGCAAATGAAGTCTCACCCAAGGTATAGGCAGGGGTGGTTGCAAGACTCAGGTGTCTGCAAACTTAGCTGGGACACAGATCTTTGATTGTAATACTTAACAGAGCACTTAGCACCGTCAGTTCATCAATATTTAACCACTATCTACTCTGTGGATAAAACAGAGCATCGAATCATTCATTCATATATGGTGTATCTAAGCACTTATCATAGAGAATTAGGTTAGATCTAACAGATTCAGGCACTAGCACATTCATATAAGTCAGATATAACATCCATATACATCATTAGAACAAAGCATAAATAGATATATCTATCTATATCAAAGCACTTAGAAATTAAATGCATAAACACATCAACACATTACACAAAGAAGAGCAACACAACATATACGTGGTTCACCCCCACCCCAGGGATACGTCAACCACTCTTCTTCTTTGTTATCTTTATCAAGCTTCTTACAAGAACATATCATCAAAATCCTACTCCACAGAAGACAGGAGATCTGCGCGCACTCTGCTAGATCCTCCTTCTTCGAGCTAGGGTAAAGCACCAAGCCTTCTTACAATTACTTGCACGTAACTTTGCAAGTCTCACATAGTATGCACATAGAACTTACAATCCTTCAATCACATAGATCTAGCACTTAGCCATTCATAACTCTCTTCTTCTTACATTGCCTAGACATATATTTATACTTTACAAAATAGGCCTAAACATGGGTAAACACATGGACCAACATCCCATACCTGTTACATAATCTGAAATCCAAAAAAGGACCCAAAAAGGGGCCGACATCCTACGATCTCTTCTTCTTCTTACACTCCTCTTTCGACAGGCTGTTGAAGTCCCAAAATAGGTCAAACTTGACCAAGGATCTCCCAAAACTTGGTCAAGGGCCAATAGGCCCCCAACACTCACCTGTGACTCGTCCTCAGTCACTTTGATCTAGGTAGTTCTGCTTCAAAAGCCTCGAGCGTAGATCGATTTGCTTTGACTTTCTGTTGTGACTTGGCATCCTGTTTAGTGAAATCTTGGATGATTGCGTCATTGACAGGTCCCTCCAGGCGTTGTTCAGCTTCAATGACAACCTGCTCCAGTTCTACTCCTCAACCTTTGACCCCTATGAACAATTGGTAAGCCTTATCTTGTACAGGTTGGAGCCTTTGAGTTACTTCCATAACTCTGCTCTGGATAGTGTGGATCTACTACTGGGAAGTGTGCTTCTCCTAGGATCACTTCATTCTTTCCATAGCTGACAGGGGCTTCAGTTGCACTTGTATCGTTTCAGCTTGATACTTCGCCTCTTGGAGCTGCGAATCCAGTGCCTTCAGTTCTAGATTCTCAATGAGTTTCTCATAGGTTTGGTCACTGCGATCAGTATGTTTCTTACATTCCATAGAAAAGGATTTTATTCTCTCAAGTGCGCTTCAAGCAGTTGTTTCTCTTTGATCCCTTACATCCTATGGGGTCTCAGGCACTGTGCGGAGCTCTAAGTCTGCGATGTGATGTTGTATTTGTTGGATAAATTCTATGATTTGCTCTACTTGTTGTGTGACTTGATCCTCTGCCTTTATTTCTACAAATTTCACAAAACGAAGTGCTCTGCTGATCGCTTCTTTCACTTCGAGTTGCTCTACGAGAAATTGTTCTTTTCCTTGCTGTAACTGTGATTTTTCTTCATCAAACTTTTCTTGGAGAGAAATATTTTCCTATTCTATAGCTTGACGCTTCTCTACAAGTACTTCTTACACTTGCATCAAATACTGGGTGTCTTGTTCTGTTTCCTCTTGTGCTCGTCGAAGGTGAGCTTTGACTATCTCAGCTAGTCGGTGGAGTTGGGCTGGATCATCTCCCAACTCTGGTTCTGTTGATGGTAGGGGCACAATGGAGACTTTGCGGCTGGAATGAAGGGCCTATTGTAACTCTTAGAGTTTGATTTCAATTCTATCATACATTTCCTCCTACTTTCCTCCTTGTTTCTCTGCTATTTCTAGTGAAGTGTCATTCAGGGTTGTGATGATGAAGTCAAAATCATCGAAGGTGAAGATAGTCTACATATTGGTCATGGTGGCTTTCAATTTCTTCCAGGAAGAAGGTTTCGGGGGGGAAACCTTCCTCTTATTCAAGGGGTCAACCTCGTCTCTAGGTGGTGTTACTTCTCTTGGTCTCTATTCAACTTCTACTTCATCACCATCCCCTCGGTCAAGTGACATGGAAGCAGTCTTCCCTGAGGTGTTGCTTAAGTTTTGAACCTCCTCAGTCTTCTTCTATCTGTTGGTTCCGAGTGTATTCTGTTATTTATGAGTGTCCTCTAGGCTGTCAATATCATATATATCTGCAGGGTTGGTGGGGATAAGGAGGTCAGCGAACCATTCCTCGATGATCTCCTCAAAGTCTTCTTATGTGAGTTTGTAATATGACTAGAGCTTCTCTTTATGTTCATCTGCTCGCGCTGTAATGTAGATAAAGTTTCGATCTATGTTGAACTTCATTAGTGGTCGGAACCTTTGTAGGGTGTTCAGAGTCATGAGAGGCTCGGCTTTGATGGCTTGCTTTATCTGGAGGTAGTATGTATGAAACACAATGTTCGACTACCATTGTTTGCTCATATTAGTTGAATACCACAGTGTAGCAAACTTCATGGCAAGCGGTTTGAATGACTCTATGTTGGGGAAGGCTTCTCCTTCCGACATATCCTAGGAAACAAATGAAATGAGGAGCAGGAGCCAGCTGAAATGAAATTCATAACCCTGATCCTGTGCTTCTTGGCAATCTAGTTCCAATTGTTTAACTAGGTACTTCTCCCAGTTCATCTGTAGGCATTTCGCACACTTCCCTGCGAGGTCAATGACAAAGCCGATGAATTTTGTACGTCGGTTCTTCCTTACTAACTTTCCAGCTATCAGTTGACATGTGAGGTACACTGTGCCACTCTGGATGGAAGCTACCTTGTAGTCTCTTGTTCCCTTCTCAACGTCACCATATGTATCCTTGATTTTTTGTGGTAGTGCGCGATCTGCGGCTTTTCCTGGATAAAAGTCTTGCGATTTGAGTCCTTGCATACTCATTCCAAATATCTTGTGGATCAACATTGGGTCAACTATAATGCGATGGTTTATCCATAAGTAGCCTCCATGGTAAAACGATAGTAGCAGATTGACACAAGCATTGACTTCCTGGTGTCTTCCAAAGTGTGGGATCTTCATGACATTCAGAAGGGTGGATTGCGTAAGGTTCATCATCCACGGCTGAGGGATGATCTTTGATTTCTTCCCTTTTGTTCTAGTTAGGTACTTGTATGGGGCGAGCATACCATAAATCTTTTGATCTCCGAGGTTGAATTCGTTGAACTTCAACGCTATGATCTTATCATGCTCTACTCGAACTGCACTTAGCCCCTTCGGGAGGTACACAGTGACCATAGTGTACTCGAAGTCTCTTGGCACACTATCATGATTCACCACACTAGCCAGAGGTGGGATGTAATCGAGCAATATGGATGGAGTCAACTTCATGTTTGCTAGGTTGTCTTTATGCTTGGTTGTCTTCTCTACTGATGGTCGGGATGGCCTCGATCCATGAGCAGTTGATGGAGAGGCTTGTAGTCCTCTCATCGATGATGCTTGTATGCCTGTAGACATCGACATGACTCTTTCATTCATGAGGTCGATCATAACTTCTTCGAAAACTCTATTTGCAGCGCTGAAATCGTCTGACATACACGCTCTGGGTCGGAAATCTTTAGGTTCGAGGAGTAGCTTAGACACTTCAATAAGATAGAAGGCAATAGTGAAATGATCACTATGTAAAATCAATGAGTCTGCGGGCTCAGATTCATGATTAGCAAAAGTGTTCTCAGTACATGGCGCGACGAGATAAATAGATAACTTGGCAATGGATTTCTTGCAACGATAGAGAAGCCTTCATTAAATATGGTATGTTTGTTATGGTGCGGTCCAACGGTCTGGTGGTGAACCATAAATGCCTTTCTACCCTTTCAGGGGGTCGGCTGAATGGTTATATTGGTCCCAACAACTATATTTCTTCTCCATGGAAAAGTGCCATGTGATGCTTCTTTGTTATCCCGACGAAGCTTCAATTTTTCAAATTTTCCTTTTGCGAAGATCCCTCTGGAACCTTCTATAACTTGTCGATCTTAGCTCTCTTATTACTTAGTTTTCTAGATTTATTTCCAGTGAGCTTCACCTCAGTATTCCTTTTTCCATTCTTTATCTTCTTTTGGCATAGTTACTTCGCATTGTTGATATTCTTTCCTAAGATTCGAGGGTGATACTTCCTCTTTATTTGGAATAGGTACTTCAATCTTCTGTGGGTCTTCTAGTGTTCATGCAACTTTGACATCTGGGTCTCTAGATTTAGATAGCTTCAATCTGTTCTCCTATTCTTCAATCAAGTTTGTGATCCTTCTAGTCATGAAATCTTTTAACTCTTGTTTTTTCTGTGCTAAAACTTATTCTTCTTCCTTCCTTCTGGCCTTATTTCTTTCAATCCATTTTTTTCCTAGTAACATGGTAAATGGGGCATTGTTCTCAATAAATTTAACAATCTCAAAATCTTCCTCTGTTGAAGTTTCTTTGGCATTCATAGAAATCCGGGTGAGATTTCCACATAGGTTTATTAGCTTTTATTTGAATAGTCCTATTCCTCCTAATGAAGGAATCATAGAAGGCCTTCTTATATCTTACCAAGTTCTTTCTGTCATGACATTCACCTGTGTTTCCTCATCCAGAACATAGTCAATGTCGAAGTCTCCTATTCTTGCTTCTATGCATGGTTTTTCTTTGAAGATCTCTGATAAGATGACATGTCGGTGGTCATTCAGGGTTTCTTTTGTCTGTAGCAATACTTTCTCAGATTCTTTCTAGGGTTCCACCATAATCATAGTTTCTGGATCTACCTTAGGGTTTTCTTGTCTCATGTTCATTTCTTCAAGCTTAGCAATAATTCTAGGGAAATCCAATACTTCATGGTCCATAGCTTTGCAACAAAGACAACTAGGTCTTATTCCAGGTCATTCCTTAGCAAGATGTCATGGTCTTCTGCAACTATAACAGAGGGTTAATCCTCTCATTCTTTTAAATGATTCCCAACTCTTTCTATATTGCACACTAGGATCATAGTACCTAACCTGCAAACATTTCTTTCAAGGATCCTGCATCCACTTGTTAGTCCAAACATTCTTTCTATGCATAGGTATAACATATCTTTCACTATTCTTATTAGATCTATACATATCAAATCTTATTTCATCTATTAGTTCCCTAGTTTTCGAGCTAGGACATAATCTATCAAACATACCTAGATCCATACTTTAGAAACAAAACTTTCCACTTATCTTACTTCTACATAGCACAAATATTTCAGATCTAGAAACTTTCACTATTCTTACCTTTATCAGAGAATAGAGCTTGCAAATATTACCTAGTTTCTTCAGATCTGACCTCTTTTATTGGCATAGATCTTCACAGGTCAAGTAGAATGTTGCGCACTAGGACAAAAAATCTACGTACAAAGATTTCATAGTTTTAGGATGGATTTTTGCACAAATCTTCTTCTTCCTTAGTTCCCAACAATCACAGTTTCAGGTCCTGGAAACAGAACCATTTGTTGGCACAGGGGAAAACCTAGGGTTCAACACTACAACAATGCACCAACAAAACCGTAACTACTGACCCTTTAGGAAACACCTGCTTAGCAGATGAAGTCTCACTGGAGGTAGAGGCAGGGGTGGTTGCAGGAATCAAGTGTCTGCAACCTTAGCTGGGACACAAATCTTTGATTTTAATACTTAACAGAGAACTTAGCACTGACAATTCATCAATATTTAACCACTATCTACTCTGTAGATAAAACAAAGCATCACATCATTCATTCAGATCTAGTGTATCTAAGCACTTATCATAGAGAAGTAGGTTAGATCTAACAGATTCAGGCATTAGCACATTCATATAAGTTAGATCTAACATCCATATACATCATTAACACAAATCATAAACAGAGATATCTATCTATATCAAAGAACTTAGCAAGTAAATACATAAACACATCAACACATTGCACAAAGCAGAGCAACACAACATATACGTGGTTCACCCCCACCCTGGGGCTACGTCCACCAACTCTTCTTCTTTATTATCTTTGTCAAGCTTCTCACAGACACATAACATCAAAATCCTACTTCGTAGAAGGAAGGAGATCTGCGCGCACTCCGCTAGATCCTCCTTCTTTGAGCTAAGGTAAAGCACCAAGCCTTCTTACAATTACTTGCACGTAAATCTGCAAGTCTCAAATAGTATGCACAAAGAACTTATAATCATTAAATCACATAGATATAGCACTTAGCCATTTGTAACTCTCTTCTTTTTACATTTCCTAGACATCTATTTATACTTTACAAAATAGGCATAAACATGGGTAAACCCATGGGCTGACATCCCATACCAGTTAGATAATCCCAAATCCCAAAAAGGACCCAAAAAGGGGCCAAGATCCCGTGATCTCTTCTTCATCTTGCGCTCCGCCTTCGATAAACTATCGAAGTCCCAAAATAGGTCAAACTTGACCAAAGATCTCCCAAAACTTGTTCAAGGGCCAGCAGGTGACCCAAAGGAGTGAAAAAGACCGAGGGGATTGGTTCAGTGCAGAGGTTCAATGGGTTATCCAAGTGTTCAAAATGGTTGAAACAATATGTTGTGTTAAAGGGCGACTACAAGAGTGACTTGTGACAATCCTAAAAGATAGCTTGGTTTGCTTCCTTCAATTCCCCCCCCATCCTGATAGACGAGTACCTACTTTTGTTTTTACGAGCTCGAGGAGGATAAAACATGCTCAATATAACTCACCTTCCGTAAGTCCCTCTTTCTTTGTTTAATGAACTAGAAGAAGTAAGGGTTCGGTCCCATATGGGCCCTTCAATGTGTGATTTTAATGAGTCCAGAGAAGGAAAAAACAATGCTTTTTCATGTTTAGAGAGTCTGAAAAGAAATTAAAGATGACTCGAGGGTTGTGATTTTTCATAAATTTAGTCTCTAAAGTTTGAAAAAGAGATAAAATGCTACTCGGGAGATTCCCTTTCAAAACCTTTTAAACGAGTGTGAAAGGAATCAAGATCACTCGACAATATTTTCATGTTTAGAGAGTCTGAAAAGGGATTAAAGGAGACTCCAGGGGTTTCCTTTTTCATGTAACCTTTATGAGTCCGAAAAAGAGATAAAAGTCTACTCAGTTACATTCTCATTTTTTTTCTAGCGTGAGAAAGAACAAAGACCACGCTCGTCAGTGTTACAAGGTTGATCGAAAAAGATACTGCTTCGAGGCCTGAAAATATAGACAATTATGCATCCAGGGTATTAGTGACTCCTAAAAAATATTTTAAAAAACCAAAAGAAACTTTATATTAGCAAAAACTCAACCCTATAATAGTGAAATAGGGTTATAAATTTTATTTACCATTTCATTTTCACCAATTTCTTCTAGCTTTGGTATTTCAACCTTGTAGGGCAATTTGAAAGCTATCAGTACTGGAGTTGTGGTTGACCATTTTTGAATCTGTCTAGACCAAGTTAGTCCCTTAACCATTCTAGTCATTTCTCATGGTTTAAAATTGTATTTTAGGTAGTTTTTAGAATGTTACGGACTCCTTAGGAAGCCCTAGGCGTCGAACTATATCGATTCTCCCTCAAAGAGGTGAGGGGAGAACTAATCGTTTTTTCAGTGCCATGGTGTGTGTAACTAGGGAGTGCTAGATCCCTGTGAATAATCTTAGAGGAGCGCCGGTGCAAAACTGAAAAAATGTTGTTTTTTAGGCTAAAAATACTCAAATTTTTTCTATAAGAGATTGACTAAAGGATATTAAATGATCATTTTTGTAGTTTACACAGATTAGAACCATGATTGAATGGAAAGAACGTGAGCATGAGCTCGACGATATCACCGCATTGCAAAACCCTCAGACAAGGGCTTCTTTGAGGAACTATTGCCTCAAGTATTTCAAATTCCAAAAAATGAAGAAAGAAGTTTTATTACTTGAGTATCTGATTAGACTATGGGATGATGTCGAACATGAATTCCGTATTGGACCACAATTGCTAAACATTGAGCTCGAAGATGTGTACTTTTTGACCGGACTCTCAAGAAGAGGGGATCTTATCCTTTTGTCTGTGCATCGGGAAACTCCTCAGCCTACTGAGGTGTATGTGGCTGACCATTGTATTACAGGGTCACGATTAGTTAGGGGACGAATCGTGATCAAGGATGTGAGAGATTTGGCACTAAGATATATTTTATTTTCCATTACCAACCTGGAAGGTAGTATGAGTGCACACTTGGATTCAAAATATCAAATGTCTTATGCTCTACAATGTGTGGAGCCTAGATTATTTAACTGGAGTGAAGGATTCCTTTGGAACATGAAGGATCAGATTACGAAGTGTAGGATTGGGAGGAAGAAATAGTTTGGCTATCTCTCTTTCTTGGTTTTGTTATTTTTGGAGTGAATACCCTAGATGCAGCCACAGATTGTGCTGATGGAACGACTGACAACTGAGCCACGTATGGAAATATGGATAAGTTTGTCCCCGAGATTGGGGACCGACTCAGAGTTCAAGTTCATGGCTGACTTCTTCGCTTGGTGGAGAAGGTAGTTAATTTTTATCAAGGACTTTCCATATGCCAAAGTGGATTTCCAGGGTAGTGTGGACTTATTACTTCTAGAGGGCATTGACTGGGATGTGTCAGGTACGAAACAAAACCTTGTTATGTGTTTTTTGTTTTTTATTTTATATTATTTTTATGTGTACAAAGAGGAACTTTAAAAGATGTTTTGTTTCATCATGCAGATAGAGGTGCATCATGTCTGACAGAGATGTTGGCGCTAGGGTGTCGTGGCGACATGCATATAGTTGTGGAGCATGATGTGGAAGTGGGAGGACTTCAGGAGGCTGAGAGAAACCTCTGAGGTCTCACTATGGGTGTCCCACCTCTCAGGAGGTGAGACATACCTCTTCATCTGCAGAGGCATACAGTAGGGGTTCCTGAGAACTTGAACTACTTGCTCTGATGAGTGGCTCATGCAGTGGTGTGCTTCTCAGAGCACAAGGTAGTGCAGGAGGACTAGAAACCTCCATATGATTTGTATTTTTTTTTATGATGATATCATGGGAACGAGGGCCCAGATGTTTTCCTTTTATGTACTTTTTGATGTAAACAAACTTTTTCTATCACGTTATATATATATATATATATATATATATATATATATATATTCGAGTTTTTTGGTGCCAATGATGTTACAAATTATCTTGTGTGCTGGTTTTAATGTACATGTGGTTCATTTTCTTTTAAAAGTTTTATCTATGCACAAGATACCGATCCAAAATATAATTTTCTAGTGAATCCGATGTTGTGTTGAGTTCTCTTATTATGTTCCTATATTGTGTAAATTCAAACATTCACTTAATACGACAAACTCTTAGGTGGAGACGTAATAGGATAGGGTTGTGAACGACGTAAAATCGATTAAGTTAACAAACCACGAGTTGAGAGTCTAGGTTAATGATTATATGAGATATAACTAGAGAGGAGGCCTCAATTAAAATTCCAATGACAGCGTGATATCTGCCACATTATTGGTTGTCGATCCTAGGAAAATGCCTCCTGAACTCACCAACTCATCAAAGTGGTAAATGAACCAAGCTATAGAAACAAGTTTCTGGGTGTGCCGACTAGCCCCATCCGCAAACCCAACAAAGATAGGAAATGGAGATGTCATATGCGCATGGAATCAGAAGACAAAGTATAAGCAGCTAAAACAAAAATCATACACACAATAGAAAAGACACACCAAATAAAAAATATAGTACAATAGTGTACAAAGCACACATGCCAGATGTTCTATGCATAACACTTCTTGAGGTAAAGCTCATTTTGGGGTTCACTGAGCGATATTCCATCATAGTCAACTAGCGCATAAACACCTCTATGTAATACACATTTTACGATATAGGGTCCATGTCATAGAGGTTCTAACTTTCATGTCCCTAGCTTATTGTGATCCTGGTCATAAAAGAGGACTAGGTCTCCTTCTGCGAAAGTACGAGGTTGAACAGATTTTTCATATTGAATCTTCATTTGTTTTTGATATGTCTCGTTAACGAGAGAAACATTGCGACGTGTTTCTTCCAACTTGTTTAAATATAGAAATCATTCCTCTTCAACATAGGTGTGAGGAAGGAGTTATACGGTGAGTTTCAATGAAGGGATCTCACACTCGATTGGTAACACTTATTCGATGCCATATACCAACTGGAATGGAGTGAATCTAGTTGTAGTTTTCACTGAGGTGTGGTAAGCCCAGAGGGAAGAGAAAAGTTGCAAGTGCCAAGAAGTTTTGTTTTCCCCCACCATGCATTGGATCATGGTTTTAAGGAATTTGTTGATAGCTTCAACTTGTTTG
>JZKD02S1673196.1:488109-505889 GCA_000966675.3 Picea glauca | reverse complement strand
CAGAATGGTGGGGTATCGAGGAAGGGCCCCATTCCTGTCGCGTCACCTTTAGTATCGTTCTCCTCCCCACCTGCCATCTGTTCTCCACCTGACCATGTGCCAAGGATCGTTCCCTTTAGCCCCTCCTTGTCCTCTGACATTTGTCCATCTCCCAATTACCGAAACTCTGAAGTGGTGTAAATATGTTGACGTCACACATGGATTGACACGTGTTGAATACTGCCATGTGTCACTCTGATTCGTGACTTACATGTGCCTGAAATGTTGAATCAGTCTAACACTTATCATTACCTGGTTGTGCCATGTGTTCCTAGCTGACGTGGTATGCTGATGTGAGTCGGATCGACAGTCTAGATCACATCTTGATCTGACGGCTGCAATTGAATCACAATATCGCATATTGCGATTTCAGGATTCCTGTGGTTATTATTCTTTGACCTCTTCAACTCTCAATCCGCGAAAGTCTGAAATGTACTGAGATCAACGGTCCAAATCATACCTTGATTCAATGGCTGCGATTAAATCACAATTTCGCAATTCTTGTTGCATTGTTTCTTTTCCTTCTCCATGTCGTGATTCATGAAACTCCGATATGAAGTTGGATCAATGGTCCATATCTGATCTTGATTCAATGGCTGTGATTAAATCGCAATTTTTCATATCGTGAAATCAGGATTTCTGTGGATGATATTACTTGACATCTCCAACTCTCGATCCCCGAAACTTCGACATGGACTGGAATCAACAGTCCAGATTCAACCTTAATTTGACAGCTGAGATTAGATTGCGATTTCAGATATCGTGATTTCGAGAGGTTAGGGAACATCGTTCCTTTGAATCTCCAGTCAGCGAACTGACAATCTATCCCCACGTGTCCTGCCTGAAGATGGATGGTCCTCCTTCTTTCGGGATTTTGTGAGCTCTCTTCTCCTTGTAGTTTAAAGAACGCACAGGTTCTCCTCGATCTATCAGTGGTCGGACCCTGCGCTCAGATTTAACATCTGAGATCTATCCTCCTGTTCATCACTCTTCTTGTCTATATTCTGATCTGATGGCCCTCGCTCTTTTGGGAATTTTGAATGAGATCCAACGATCAGAAATGCTTCTTGGGCCTTCGATCATTTTGTCAATGTTTCATTGCCTTCGATCATTCTATCTTCCTGGACTTATCTTCTATTTTCCTGTTGATCATCGATGTTGTACTCAAGACATCATCACTGCTGTACTTGCCATCAATGACAAGCATATGCTGCATGTTAAACATTTTCCAACAAATCACTCATCATATGGTTTTGAAAATGTGAACCATGATCAGTGACAATGGCTTGTGGAACACCAAAGCAAGTGATGATGTGGTTAAAAATGAAGAGAGCTATAGTACGACCATCGTTAAGAAATGTAGGCATAGCCTTATCCCATTTAGTGAAATAATCAATGACAACAATGATATAACTATGCCCCCCAACTGAGTTAGGATTACATTGCATAAAATCAAGGCCCCATTTGGCAAAGGGGTTGATGGTGACAATGAGATGCAGTGGAACAAGGTAGGTGCATGCCTTTTTGTGAAAAACTTGGCAAGGTGGGCATTGTTTGACAACCTCAATACAATCTTTGAAGATGGAGGGCCAAATTAACTAACACGTAAGATTTTCTGAGTTGTAGCCATCCCAGAAAGGTGACCGCCACAAGATCTAAGGTGACAGTCATTCAAAACATGTTCAAACTCATCGTGGGTTAAACAACATTTTAGGATTGTATCAATACCATGGAGATACAAAGTTTCATCGATGATAAGGTAGCGTTTAGAATGGTGGCGAATATAATGATGTTCTTCACGAGAGATATCAGGATGAAAACTTTGGGTCTAAATATAGAGAAGAATATCTCCATACCAAGGGTCAGACGTGCTAATGAAAAAAAAATATTCATCGGGAAGAGAATCATTGGGCTCAGTGTCTTCATCAGCACGGGGAAGATTGTAGATAAGTTCTGCAAAAACCGACGACTTTTTAGATTTTGATTTGGCAAACTTGAGATTGAATTCTTGAAGAATAACAATCCATTTGGAATATTTTCCCCCAAGGAATTGACATGTAAGAATATGGTACATGGGGTTCGAGTCTACAATGACCGTGGTAGTGTGTAACAGGATGTAATGGAGAAATATCTGGACGGCAATGACAGTTTCCAGATCCAACTTTTCAACGTGTGAATATCGGAGCTCGAGACCGAATAGACTCTTTCTCAGATAGTGGATCACATGTTCGTCATTGATAGGGTCCTCTTGAAATAACACCATAGAAATAGTGGAAGTAGAGGCTGCTAAATAAAGGATATAGTCTCGTGCATAATTTGGGGGATGCAAGAGAGGGGTATGGGTCAATGCACATTTAAGAGCATCAAAATATCATTGAGAAGTGTCATCCCAGATGAAAGGAGTGTCTTTCTGCAACAATCGCATAAATCCTTTAGTAAGATCGGTGTAATTACATATAAAACGACAAAGAAAGTTTTCTTTCCCTTTCAAACTTTGTAGTTGGGTCAGATTATTGGGAGGGGGTAAAGCGAGAATAGATTTGATTTTTAGGGGATCCACCCTAATCCCATATTTAGAGACAACAAAACCGAGGAGTCAACCTAATTCAACAACGAAGATTCATTTGTGAGGGTTCAAATAGATACGGTAGAACCGACATTGAAGAAAAATGGCACATAAATGACCTAGATGGTCTTGTCAATTATATGAATGGGCAGGTAAATCATTGAGGTAAGGTTACGAAATATTTTTGATATCATGGAAAGCATACGACATGGCCCGCTGGAATGTAGCACCAACATTTTTTAGACCAAAGGGTAGTTTCCGGTAAGAAAATGTCCCTCATGGACAGGTGAAGGTTGTCTTCTGTTGTTCAACTGGTAGAATATCAATTTGGTTATACCGTGAAAATCCATCCATGAAATAAAATATAATGCTGCCAACGCAATTATCAATGGTTCGGTCAATGAAGGGTGTAGGGTAATTGTCTTTTGGACAAGCCTTTTTGAGATCCCTATAATTGACACAAACATGAATGGTTCCTTGTTTTTTAGCAACCAGAACGATGTTAGAAACCCATCCCATCAAGGGGACAAGATAGATAAATTCAGATTTCAACAGTTTTTCAAATCTTGCCTTTATGGCCGTGGTTTTCTTAGGATGAATTGGGCAAAGTTTTTGTCGTATAGTTTTAATTATTGGGTAATTTTTTATCTCATGCACAATGATCTATGGATTGATCCATAGCATTTCCTCTTATCTCCAAGTGAAGACATCACAAAATTCTTTAAATAAAGTGGTGTAATCTTCCACTTCCTTGGGAAAACAATTAGCACCGAGATGAAAATTTTCCACGATACCTTCTTTGATCGCAATATCGATAGCGACGGTAGAAGAGATGTTTCGTAAATTCCCCTTGGAAGTAGTATCCTGGGTAAGTATAGGAGATTAGGGAGAAGCGACAACATCAGAGGGGAAGATAGAGTGTATATCTTCCTGGATTTCATCTAGACTAGGAAGAAAAGATGATTGATGATGGTTATCATCCCAAGGTACCTCGTCGATACTAAGAATTTCCATAATGGATTCGTCTGATGGAAAAATATGTAGGATGTAGTCAAAAGCAGAGGATAAGGAATCTAATCAAGATGGAAATGAATAAGTGTTGGATGCCAATAGATGTTGGTCATCCAAAGAGGGAGAGGTATATTGGATAGCATTGTATGAAGCCTCAGTAGGAATAAGTGGCACAGTGTCACCTAGGGCATCAAATTCCAAAGGACTAGGAAAAACCCAAGGATAAGATGATTCTAAATATTGATATGCCATAGTCAAGATCATATTAATCATGGAAATGTGTTGTGTGGTGGGAGGAAGTGGTGTAGGGGAAGTACCCATAAGGGCAGAACATTTTAAAATACGTACACCAACACTTTCATAAGTGATCTTACTATCTCCCAAGAAAAGAATATTATTGGTGGTAAGAGTGCGAGCGTCAGGGGTGCAATAATCTAACTGGTCGATAGTGACAATTTTACCTTGATGGGGGAATTTTACACATCGAAACACTGATGAAGCCATGACAGTCATAGAATAAAACAAAATTCTTCCCAATAACAAGTTGTAATCAAGGGGAGCATCGACTACCTCTACATTGACAGAGACGGTCTTACCTCCCAACTGAACAGCTAAGGATTGAAAGAGTCCGTGAGGACGAAACCCTCGCCCATCCAATGCTCTTAACATTGTAGGGGATTGGTTAAGCACAGGTGATTTTAATCCTTTCCAACAAGATAATGACATGACACAAGTGGAAGCTCCCTCATCTAGTACGGTGTGGTGAATGTGTTGGTTATGAACAACTACATCAATTTGAAAAGAAAGATGGTAAGAAAGTCATGACATGAAGTTGTCAAGGTTAAACATGATATTATTTGACGACTCAGGATCAATGGCATCGATGGCGGCTAAGAGAGTTCTATGTTGACTTGGGAAATGATGTAGAACTTCAAGAGAAGACATAGCACATGGTTCTTGAGCCAAATCTCCAACAATGTCGTAGTTTTGGGCGACACATAAACTAGGATTAAAAGTGGAATTGCGAATAATGCTCTTGGGAGGGTGTAAAATAGAGTCGAAAGTGGGTTTCTCAATATGAAGTGACCTAGATGGAGGACTAGCGGTGGAAGAAGATGGATCCGGTGGAGTACCATTAGTGACCTTTTCTTTATCAGGTTTAGTCGGCGTGTCCTATGTGGTGGTGCGAGTGGTTAAATTGATCCCATTGAACATATAAATATGAGCACTTGATGAGGCTTCATCACTAGGAGGATGGATGGGATTGCCCCTTGTTGGAGGGGCAAGTGCTTGAGAAACCATGGACTGTTGTTGAAGAAAAGGTTGTGTTAACACAACGGGTTGGGAATTCCCTTTGAAAATTTTTGCAACTTCGTCGTGATGAGGACAGTTTCGGGTGTAATGATCATCACCATAAATGAGACACAGGGATTTTAGTTTTCGCTGTGGTTTATTTTCAGTAGTAGGTGGTGGAGTTTGTGTTTTGATATTTTAATTATTATTATTTTAATTATTTTTAGGTTTATTTTTCATTTTCTTCTTTCCCTCGGATTGTTGTGAAGAGGCAGATTGAACTGCATTCACCTCAGAGATTTTAGTTGGGGGGGGGAGGTAGGGGAGAGTGAAGTTGAACTGGTTATGGGTGCAGAAATAGAGCGATTAGATGTTTTGGTCGACTGTGATGAAGATTGGGTTTTGATGGTACTGATGAATCCATCTGCATGTTTCATGGAAGAAGGTTTGGATGGATCGGTAGAAGTACGAGAAACATTTGGTATCAACTCATACAATGTACCAGATTGGGAGTAAACCAAATCTAAATATTGAGATCGAGAAATGGCTTCTTCCTTAGTGACCACACCACCCATGGCGACGACATGAGCAATTGGGGGTAAAATAGATTTAGTAAACCACTCTGCCAATAACTGGTCAGGAATGGTCTCTTTAATCAACCTTCACCGTCGTATCCACTCATGAATGCGATCAGAGATATGTACCGAGTTTGTTTGATGAAGGGAGGTTAAACGTCCACTACCCATCTCGTAACAGATGGGTAATTGAAAATGCATGAGAAAATCCATAGCTAGGGATTTGACATCTTGAAAGGAACCACGATGAAGTTCAATGTACCATTTGGTTGCAGAGCCTGTGAGTGTGCATTGGAAAAGATGCAAATGTATAGAATCATCCATCAGTGAGTTTGATGAACACCATAGATGGAATGTCATAACTTGGTTTTTCGAGTCTTACCCAAGTTTACCATCAAATTTTGGGATGTCAGAACGTAATTTAGTAGGAATTACTGGCCAAAAAGGATCATGTAATTTGGGATCATTTGTCAACCGAGACAAATCTGGTAAATCCTCTGTTGCGAGAAAGGGTAGTTGTCGGTTAACCTGAGGGTGATATTGATGTGGAATAGGGACACCAGTGGGGTCATAAACTATTTGAGGTGAATAATTGTATCCAGTAGGCCCTCCCATATATGGTTGTTGTTGACCAGTATAGGCAGGATTCGATTGTTGTTGAGGAACGTTCATGAGCGGAGTGAAACCGGGTCGACTCGAAGGAGTATAAGTCGGTTGATTTGGTTGTGGGGGATAAATAGTTTTCCATTGATGAGGGTAAATAGTTTGTCTCTACTGAGGGTAAACATTAGACCCTTGGGGAAGATAAGGTTGTTTTCCTTTAGGACCCCAAGTGGGATTTGGGACACCCAGATAAGGTTGTCCAAAATATAATCCGGAAGGAACAAGATTTGGTACTCGTCCTTGTGGGTTATGGTATGATTTCCCCCCTTGGTAAGGTTGATTAAATGTACCTCCTTGAGGTACTCCCCAGGGTTTTGAAGGGTTTCCAACAAAAGAGGGTTTCACCCTTGCCATAGGTTGTGTGACAATTGTGGTTTGGCCAATAAAGGGGGGTTGTCCCCTGGCAGGTATGTGCAAGGGCGGTTGTCCCCCAGGAGGGATAGGCTCACTAGATGATGGTTTCCCCCCATTCGATATTTTTCCCATAGTTGATTGTGAATGTATGGAAAGGATCTTCATTCTCTGATGTAAAGGTGCTCCAACATGATTATCTGGAACATAAGGAGCTGTAGTGTGAAGACGTGTAGTGGTGGGAGTAACGGTTGAAGTACCTTTTACATGATTAGGTGTTACAACTCCAACATTAAGGTGGATTTGTGCTAACGTAGCAGCATGATCGACTACTTGTTCGATGGGACGATCAATAGTCTGACCGGACGGTCTGGCTTCAGTAGTAGTAGAGGCAAGAGGGTCATGAGGATCGAGAGGAGGTCGACTAAAGTAAAAATGTTCATAAATATCACGTCCTAATGGAGTCCTCCATATGGAACGAATAGGTATCTATTTGGATTTACCATGCCATCAGACTAGATATGAGTTATGTATTCATCATAATCACCTTGTGTGTCTTCCATCTGTTTTTTAGTATATGGCCTCAACGGAAAACGTTGAACTTCCTCTTCTATTATGTTACCGAATGAGTCCAATCGAACAAGGAGTGGTTCGATAGGATCTTCTGACATAGGGGTAGTATGAGGAATGGGATCCTCAACCATAACCAAGGTGCTTTCAATATTTTCTAACAAAGGAGTAGTAGTGCTCCCAGCGTCAGAGTGATTTTCTAGATCTTCACGGTGAATGTCTTCTGGTGAATTAGGAGGTAAGGGTTCGTAGCCTTCCAGAGGCAAACCTTGAATTCTACATGATATGAAAATACCTTTATCGTCTACATTCTCAATCTTGAAAAATTATTAAATAAACCAACAACACATGCTAAAAAATCTAGAAGAACCAACAAGAAAACAAAACCTTCTCTCAATGACCGTACTAGTTGGTGATTAAATACAACATCGCGTGATCAAATTGAGAAGGGGATAGGATATGAGTGGGTGTAATAGTTATGATGACGACCTTCTTAACGGACTTATGCCTTAGTGTAAGCTTCCACACAGTAATCGTGGATTTACCCTCCAAGGAGCCCGAGTGAGTTTGACCAACATTTTTTCCAAGTACAACAAAGACTTCCCTTCACCATCACCTTGTGTAAAGACCCTCAAGATTATGGCTACTAAGGACACCAACTCACAGTCAGCCTTTAGGCGGGTACACTCGAGAGTCCAATCCAAACATATGGGTAGGATAACAAGTTTGAAATACTTCAAGAGAGCTAAGGACAAGTGGACCGGTAGAACTCCAGAGGACCTTGAACGGATTCGAAATTCATGAAGCACCGTGACAAAATGAAGACAGTTGGACCTCAGTAAGAACTTCCAATATACGATCTTACTACTATGAATGGTTAAATCTCGGAGGGATAATCTTCATGGCTCTCCCGAACGCGACCTCGTGCATAACCCCTATGTGAGAGGGGCATCCCAGCGATGCTTATACGAAAATTTGATTTTCTCTCCCTATCGAAAGATGCTAAGTTTGTTTTGAATGTTTTGGATATTTTTACTCATAACCTAATCCAAAGCGCTAATCCTAGTCTAATGTTGGTGGAATAATCTAAAAAGAAAAAGTTTCTAGATCAATTTTAATTAACGTTGATATTAGTGGTTGTTCTTTACTTAGAGGTGAATGAGAGTGAAACTGATGATGTTACGACTTGAATCCCAAAGAAGCAAAAGAAAATTGATAAGAAATCGTTTCTTTCAATGAACTTCTATTTATGGGAAGGAAAATAGTTTTCTTTCTTTCACTATCAAACACAAGAATGCAGAAATTGCATGCAATATCTTTCAACAAGAATCTAATTCAATGCTAAATTATTCAGAAATTGTTTCTAATATCCAAAAACCAATCATGAAAGGGTATCTTTTTGTTTGGATATGAATATTAATTGATTTTATTTAACGCTTCTTATGCCAACAAGATTTCACTATTGCAATTTTTAGACAATTGGAAGCAAGTATCATATAAACAAAAACAACACTCTCACAACAATCAAATAAGAAGCAAAAACAAATTGAAACTTTCCAAAAAGAAAGCCAAAATAACAAAAATCACTCAAGAAAATTTGTTTGGAAAGATACAAAGATCAAAGACCAAATGGAACAGTACAAAGATCTTTGGGATTCATTGTAACAACTTTCAAACGATCAGATGAACGAGAAAGTATCGAAAATGAACTCAAAATATCGAATAGAGAGAGTGATTTCAAAACAAGAAAATATTTTTTAAAATCCAAACAAAGACAAATTTTTTTTATAAAGAAATGGTTTGCAAGATTTATAGAAGAAAGAAGCTGACATAACAAGTCCTGAGCAAAAGAAGAACCCAAAAAATCACACCCAACATAGGTATCCAACTATTTTTCAAAAGGGAGAGAAATCGGTGCTCTGGTTGTATCAGCACCAAAGCGCTATAGTGCTCCCTAAAGCATTGCAGGGGAGCGTCAATACTGAAATAAACAATTTATTTTTAAAGGAAGAAGGGTGTGGGTTTCTGAGAATGAAAAAGAATCAACCCAGAAAATAAAAACTCATGAAGGATCGATTATCAATGTGTGTGAGATGACTTCAGGAATGACAAAAAATGTATAAAAGAGAAAAATACAGTGAGAAGGATCTGAAGATGAGAAAAAGATAAGACAAGACCAAGGAAATAAACCAAAACTGAAAGATTTGATCCCCAGTATGGTTGCCAATTTTTGTTGTAGGAAAATTCCCCTGCAGATAGGTGAATGTCCTCTTGGATCCTAGACCCCTATGACCAAGACAGAAAAATGATAACATTGAACACTGACATTCCTTTAAATGTTGCTAAATTATTCAAAGTAAAAAGAGGAAGAAAGAATGATGTACATTTTTCTGAAGTTTTTCCTTGCTCGCTCCAGGTTGAACTTGACCTTCAATGATCTGAAATTTAACTTGATCTAAAATTCAAGATCTTTTAACCATTATTTGCATGTGAATTTTTAATTGTTAACCATCTTTGTAATGCAAAATTAAAGAACATCCATCAAGCACATGAGCACATAAACATGTAAGCAAACCATCTATGAACAAGAATTGGTAATGGAGTTCACCAGACTTCCTGGCTACGTCTCTGGGTCCACTCGAATAGTGAGACCGCTCTTTAATTAATCTCAAATGCTTAAAAATTACAAAAAAAGGCTTACATAAGAGCTCCCAAAAACCAACTTTCAGATCTGCAATTCTGGGCATAAACAAACATCATAAGTGGCTGGAAAACGTCATTCTACAACTTTTGACTGTAAACTCGAATATGCTTGGCTCGCTCAAATGGGCGCCGGAGGCACTTTTCTGTTTGGCTTCTCTGATGAAGAAACATATAGCATATTCAGAATCCTCTCGAAATTCTGCAACTTTTGAGTATAAAGTCGACCTATTTCTGAGCAGGTCGCCTGGAACACCCCCTAGCACGAATTCCAATGTAGCCTCTGCCTGTCAGATCCATACAGTCTCAAAAAGTGTGCCACTCATTTTTTGGAGGCACTTTTCTGTTCGAATACTCTGATGAAGAAATAGAGAGCATATTCGGAATCCCCTCAAAATTCTGCAACTTTTGAGTATAAAGTCGACCTATTTTTGAGCAGGTCGCCTGGAACACCTCCTGAAATGAATTCCAATGCAGCGTCTGCCTGTCAAATCCATACAGTCTCGAAAAGTGTGTCACTCCTCTTCTGGAGGCACTTTTCTATTCATCTACTCTGATTAAGAAACAAAAATCATATCCGGAATCCCCTCAAAATTCTGCAACTTTTGAGTATAAAATCGATGTATTTCTGAGAAGGTCGCCTGGGACACCTCCTGGCACGGATTCCAATGCAGCCTCTGCCAAATCCCCCCTCTGCCTCTTTTTGCATACCCGGTTAAATAAGCAGGACCGCTAACCAATTTGCCAAACAAAGCGAACCTCCTCCAGATTTGGCGATAACCACCAAATTTGGCCGAATCCGCCAAACTGTTGGGCTTCTAGAAGGTGACACGTGTCATGCTGATGTAAGCATTCGTATTGTTGATGTCATCAGTATGGTCTGTTGACTGTTTGACTTTTTATAGTTATTTTCAAAAAACTTCAGAGTGTCATAAGTTCTTCATATGAGCTCCGTTTGAGAAAGTAAATATATGGCCGAAATCGGGAGAATGAGCCAGACGGAATGGCATTGGTTTCATACAATTATGAGAACTTTGATTTTTGAGCATTTTCTAAGCCTAGGGACCCTTCTAAGACTTCTAGGTCACTCCTAGATCCTCCTTTTCTACATTTGAGTATTTTCGAGTGATTTTGGATCCACCTGGATCACACCTCCCCACTGAGAAGATTTTGGACCACAAAAAGCATGAAATCATTCAGAAAATAAGTGAGGACATGTTTGTCTCACTTTCCCTGTATCACCTATCCATTCCTCCTGGAACTTGTATATCTGACTCAACAATACAACAATCAACACTACACTGACATTGTTAATTACATTAATCACATTCTTAATCACATTCTTAATCACATCTTCATTCAACATTGTCAGACCCAACCACATACTGTTGATGAGTAATAAGATGATTATAAACATTGAACATGTGAAAGAGATTGTACCTGAACCATGCTGACTTTTGACCATAGAAGCACTATCAACCAAAACAGGTGCATTGTAGTGAAATGACACTTCCTTTTTATGCTTAGGCTTCTTTTCTTCCTTACATTGTATAGACATAAGTGCCAAATTCTGACTTGCATTAACAACCCTTTTTAATTGTTGTGTCGTGCCCAATGATTTGTCATTTTTGAATGAATGTGAATAAACTATGTACTCAAATCCTTCTTTAAACAAGTGATACTGATTATGTTCTTGATAGAAGATCATTTTTCGATCATATAAGTACAGACTACCCAACACAATTCCACAGATATCTAGTGGGACCACATCAAATTCAACCTCATCTACAAACTTAGATGTAATTGCAAACTTTAGATCACATTGTTGTGTTACTTGTAATCTTTTATCTTTTCATACCCAACCTAATGGATAAGGTTTCTTGTGTGGTTTCATTGTTAATCTCAATTGCTTAACTACTTCTTCTGAAATAAGATTAACTTGAGATCCACTATCTATGAGTGTGTCAACCTTTGTTTGTTTTGTAATCACTCTTATATGAAACAATGCATTCCTCTTTCCATCCTTAGAATTGTCATCATCTTTAGAAGTAGAAGCACATGAAGAACCAATGTTATCATCATTATCAACAATAGATTTACCTTTCACACCTATAATTGTTATCTTTGTTTCGTCCTCAAAATCTGATCCAAGGTCCTCAACGATAACCGTGGCTGTTTTCTTTCCCTTCCGATCCTTAAACCACTTCGGTTTCATTTCAGGATGTAGCTTCCAACACTTTGCCTCTTCATGCCCTTGCTTTTTACAATGCGAGCATGTAGGTCTCTCATCACCCTTCTTCATTGTAGATGCATGTTTAACTTTCCACTTTTCCTTGCCTTCTTTTGCTTGGACAGATTCAGCTGAAGAAACATCATGAACACTCTTTCCTTTTGACTCAATGTGAGTTGCTTGAACACACACCTCGTCAAGGTTAGTCGGATTAAACATCAATATCATATGACATAAATAAGTATGTAATCCTCCTATATATTTGAGAAGAGTTTCCTGAGTGTAGAGAGGTATACCAAGTATCAATGCTCTTTTTCAAAATTCTTGTGTGTATTCTTGCACACTTTGTCCCTTACTTTGTCTCAAATTCTGCCAATCCATCATAGCTTGTTGCATATACCCTAATGGATAAAATTTCTTTTTGAGTGCTAAAATGAATTCATACCAAGAGGAAACGATTTTTCCTTTTGTGGCAAGATCCTCTTGAGATCTGCTCTCCCACCAAATGAGAGCAGTCCCTCCAAGTTGGAGAGAAGCCAACTGAATTTTAACAACATCTTTAGTAAACTTTTGAATCCTACAATAAACTTCAATTTGACAGATCCAATTGTCTAGTTTTTCAGCATTAAACTCTCCATTATACATAGGTAATTCAAACTTAATATCAAGCTTTAAATGAGGCATATTAGGATCAACTGTTGTTTTTTGCTTTTCAAATGGAGAAGGAATAGAACCATTAAGAAAAGATGGAGAAGTTGGTGGGGTTTTAGGGGGTTCCTCACCATCTCCTTCTTTTTTATCTTCTGTATGAGATGGTCCACCTTGTTCACTTTTCTTTTGATCTTGATAGAGCTCCTCTACCATCATTTAAATTCTCATGAAAGTTTTCAGAAATTCCCCTTCAGAAGGGATAGAAGAAACCGCTTCTTCTCCTTTTGGTGAAGACATCCTTCCTCTTCTTGATCCAATCTCTGGATCAAACTCTTCAAGTTCTCTTTCACCACGCTGAAGCTTGGATATTGTTAACATCAACTCACAAAACAATGGTTAACCTCTCTTTGATACCAACTTAATCTGAAGTTTAACTTGATCTAAAATTCAAGATCTTTTAACCATTATTTGCATGTGAATTTTTAACTGTTAACCATCTTTGTAATGCAAAATTAAAGAACATCCATCAAGCACATGAGCACATAAACATGTAAGCAAACCATCTATGAACAAGAATTGGTAATGGAGTTCACTAGACTTCCTGGCTACGTCTTTGGGTCCACTCCAACAGTGAGACCGCTCTTTAATTAATCTCAAATGCTTAAAAATTACAAAGAAAGGCTTACATAAGAGCTCCCAAAAACAAACTTTCAGATCTGCGATTCTGGGCAGAAACAGACATCATAGGTGGCTGGAAAATGTCATTCTACAACTTTTGACTGTAAACTCGAATATGCTTGGCTCGCTCAAATGGGCACTGGAGACACTTTTCTGTTCGGATACTCTGATGAAGAAACATATAGCATATTCAGAATCCTCTCTAAATTCTACAAATTTTGAGTATAAAGTCGCCCTATTTCTGAGCAGGCCGCCTGGAACACCTCCTGGCATGAATTCCAATGTAACCTCTGCCTGTCGGATCCGTACAATCTCGAAAAGCGTGCCACTCATTTTCTGGAGGCAATTTTATGTTCGACTACTCTAATGAAGAAACAAAGAGCATATTTGGAATTTGCTCGAAATTCTGCAACTTTTGAGTATAAAGTCGACCTATTTATGAGCAGGTCGCCTGGAACACCTCCTGACGACCTTCCAATGTAGCCTCTGCCTGTCAGATCCGTACAGTCTCGAAAAGCATGCCACTCCTCTTCTGGAGACACTTTTCTTTTTGGCTACTCTGATGAAGAAATAGAGAGCATATCCAGAATCCCCTCAAAATTTTGCAACTTTTGAGTATAAAGTCAATCTATTTCTGAGAAGGTCGCCTGGGACACCTCCTAGCACATATTCCAATGTAGCCTCTGCCAACTCCCCCCTCTTCCTCTTTTTGCGTGCTCGATTAAATAAGCAGGACTACTAACTAGTTCGCCAAACTTAGCGAACCTCCTCCAGATTTGGCAGAAATCCACCAGATTTGGTTGAATCCGCCAAACTGTTGGGCTTCTAGAAGGTGACATGTGTCATGCTGACGTCAGCATCCACACTGTTGATGTCATCCGTACGGCCTATTGACAGTTTGACTTTTTAATGTTGTTTTTGAAAAACTTCAGAGTGTCATAACTTCTTCATACGAGTTCCGTTTGTGAAAGTAAATATATGGTCGGAATCGGGAGAACGAGCTGGACGCAATGGCATTATTTTCATCCAATTCTGAGAACTTTTATTTTTGAGCATTTTCTGAGCCTAGGGACCCTTCTAAGACTTTTGGATCATTCCTAGATCCTCCTTTTCTACATTTGAGTATTTTTTATCGGTTTTGGATCCACCTGGATCATTCAAGCCCTTTATTGAGTTCTATAATTCAATAGACAACACAGACAATGCATGCTTCCTATTCTACCAAGATTAGTTTAAACTAGATTTATCAAGAAGAGACAAGCCTATGGAAACATACAAAAACTTGAAGGAAATATGCCAAGCATATATTAATGAGAACATAACAATGTACTTACAATCTATAGATGCATATGCAACAGCCTCATCAAGTCCTCCTTGTCCAACCCCTTGCTTGAAAGACCCACGATCAGAATGACAATACTTTTCATTGATATTCTCCTACTTTCACCATGAGAATGCCTCTTTTTATAGGCTTTGAGAGGCTCAACCACCTTAGCTATCTTTATAATAAGTTGAGGATATGACTCCATCAGTTGTGGTATTTCCCTTAGATCTAGCCTATAACTTGGATTCAATCCAAACCAACTCGGATGCTTTCTAGTTGTCCTTAGAGATAAGGGGGATTCTTCCCCAATATTCTCTCAACAGATCGATGCTCCTTTAAAGATGGCAATAAATCTCTATAGCTCTCCCTGGTAAGTGGACAATAAACGTTAGTGCTCCCTGCATGTGAGAAAGGGAGAGTGGATCTCCAAAAATTCGTTTAAGATGATCATTCTTCAAGGAAAAATATTTGTAAGCTTGTCAAATGATGAGTTTTCCTCTTCTAACATGTCTTAGAGGGTGTATCAAGTGTTCTTATGGTGTCATCCACAATGCAACACATGCGGGATGAAAACAAAATGTTTGCGACACTTGTGACAAAAGTGCGACACTTACGATAATGATAATGGGACATTATCGAAGTGAGGAATTTTGATATGTAACGGTATATCAGGGAAATGCTAAAAAGGTTCGGAATGGAAGATTGCAAACTAGTTACCACTCCTATGCAAACCAGTTGCAAGTTGAGCAAAGACGATGATTCAAAGTCTACATACCATAGGAAATATAGGTCAATGATTGGTAGCTTACTATATGTGACATCATCCAGACCAGATGTAATGCAGGAAATTGGACATGTGGCATGATTTCAAGCAACACCAAAGGAATCACATGCATTAGCAGTGAAGAGGATTTTCAGATATCTCAAAGGAACATAAGAGTTTGGATTATGGTATACAAAAGGAAAGGATCTATCACTTATTTCCTACACATATGAATATTGGGCAGGTTGCATTAATGACCGACGAAGCACCCGTGGAGCGATGTTCTACTTGGGTGATTGTTTAGTATCTTGGCTAAGCAAGAAACAATCATCAATATCTTTATCTACATTAGAAGCAGAGTATATTGCATCAAAAGGATGTTGTACTTAGGTTCTATGGATGAAACAAACATTGACAAATATACAGGTTGAGTATGATGAGCCCATTCCAATCTATTGTGATAATACAAGCGCCATCAGTATCTCAAAGAACCCGGTGATGCACTCCAAGACGAAGAAAATTCTAATAAAGTATCACTTTCTACGGGAACAGGTTGCAAAGAAGAACATCAGAGTTGAATATGTGGGCACAAAAGAACAAGTGGCATACATATTTACAAAACCGCTTCCAAGGGACGCCTTTGTGTATCTTCGCCAGAGACTCGGAGTAATTTATACTCCAAAATGAATACTTTTGAATTCTTATCTTATATGTCTTAGATTTACATGAGGAAGAACCGTAAAGAGGATAGTTCAGGTTAAGACATGAGTTTCAAGATGGAAAGATACCTTTTCCATTGATGATAAAGGGGGAGAGATTTATCAGATGGAAAGGTAAATGCTTGGAGAAGGAGCACAGAGGCATGGTTCCAGGGGGAGCAATGGTCACAAGGGGATCATGAGTGATATGAATTTAGTATTGCATCAGAGTGTTTCCATCAATGCCAAAGGGGGTTATTGTTGATTATTTGGGTTGGTTGTCATTGATTTCAACCCTTGAAAAAAGTTTGGTAGCACAAAGGTTTGGGTAATGGACCCAAGGTTTTTTTATGTATAATGGTATGAGTTTTAATATATTTGAAGGCAAGACTATTCTAGATGGATATTACATGTAATTCCATTTCTGGTGGTATGTGGAACGTCACATAACTTCTCATGGTTAGAGAGTTATGGCCATGTGAAGTTGGAGAACCCTCATGAGTCATCTAGAAGCCCCAAAAGCTCAAAGTAGTCAAAGTGGTTGCAAAGAAGAAACTATTTAAATAATAAAGTGAAGTGATGAGTGTACTATAAGTCAAAGTGGATACAAAATAAATTATTTAAATAATAAATTTAAAGGATAAATTACTAAGTGGACAAGTGGTTAGAAGTGGGTTATCCCTAAAATAAGGAAAGTGGTTTAAGGTGGTTAAAAGGTAACCCCTTGAGGAAGCTATATAAAAGTATAAATAAGAGGAAAGGGTCTCTCATTTTAATTACACTTGAGAATATTGAATATCTACAAGTGACTGAGGTAACCAAATGATATCTAAGACGAATTTCATAGGGAAGGTGAAGTAAATAAGGCTGAAATTCAAGGGAGGATAAATTATTTTGATGATTCTTTCTAAGGTATGTTATTTACAGGTCATCTCACCATTTTCGCAATAATTTTTGTATAGTATGATTCAAATCATGAAATATAGAGTTCGTTGAGGAAACATATCCAAGTAGTTGTTATACAAATTTCATCTTGTGGGTTGTTGTATTTTTGGAGTTACACTCCACAGAAAATAGGGTTTGTGGCTAGTCCTGAAACTAGTATAAAACCAGTGTTTCAGGTAAAAATGTCATAAATTCTTCATAACATATCCAAATTTAGTAATATAAAATGTATTGGTTAGAGTACAGTCTGTAGTATTATTTGTACCATTTTCAGATCCATACAACAAATATTCTATGTGGGGCATGCTCTACAAGGTCGCTCTCTAGAATAAGACAGGATTCAACAAGGTATGACAATTTTTCTATAACTCTTTTTATGAGAGGTTACAAGAAGTGAAACCTAGAGGAATTGAATAAATACATTGAAGAACATTGTGTACTATTTTTAGATCTTTATTCATTACAGGTACATAGTTATTATTATTTCAAGTTAGGGTTGTTGACTTATACAAAATTAGTCATGTGAGACTAAAGTAAAGTTTGATGAAAATGATGGTATCTTGTTGTTAAAGTTAAGGAAGGTTTTAAGGTATGTGATCATATTTACTAGGCCTATTACAGAGTTACAAATCAGATTTGGATGATGAAATTGATGAGGGATTTTGGTTGAGGTACATGTTGGGTACATGGTTGAGACAAGTAGTTGATGAGTTGGCACATACA
>JZKD02S1673196.1:476300-488059 GCA_000966675.3 Picea glauca | reverse complement strand
TAGTTTATGTGTATTTAATGCATGATTGGTACATATTTGGTGCATGGTTGATGCACTCGTTGATGGTACAGGTTGAGGTATAGGTTGGTGCATGGTTGATGCACTTGTTTATGGTACAGGTTGATTAAAAGTTGTTTGGTGTAGGTTGATTGGTACAGGTTTATAGCAGTATATCTCATAGTGATAATGTGATAGTGGTTCCATCATTCTACTTCTACGGCATGGCCGTTGGACAGGGCAAGGACAAGTGGTTGTAGCCACCTTCCGGTTGTAGCTGAAGAACATAGGGGGTTGTATCCTCCTTCTGGTTGTATCCGGAGAATTGGGGAGTTGGATCTTCCTTCGGGTTGTATCCTGAGAAACTAGGGGGTTGGAGCCTCCTTCTAGTTGCAGATGGAAAAAAAAAGGAAGTTGGTGCTTCCAATGAATGTAATTCTTAAAGACATATAATAAAAATAATTCTATGGTTTTCTCCCACTTTGGGTTTCCACGTAAAAAAATTGGTGTACTGTGTATGTGTATGATTGCTCATTTTTTCATTGTTTATTTACTCTAAAACTATTGGATGATAATGATACATTGATATAACACTTTCATTTTATGGTTAAAATGGATTAAATTTCTCTATTATAGATTCACCCCCCCTCTCAGTAATCCAACATGTCTCCAATACATCGTCCTTTCTCAAGACATGTCAATAAGGTGCGATCACAAGTGTCATGCAACACAGTTACGCATACTACTTGTATTTTAAAGAAATATTCAATATTTGACTCTACCAATGTTGAAAATGGTTTAGGTTTCACTTTCATCCTTGTTCGACCTTATATTGTAATCGTTACTATATTTCTAGGTTTGGCTAAGCCCAACCTTGTACATGTAGACTCAAACCCTATTGGGGAAAGTTCTCTACCTCTTGAGTTGGATATTTATAGACCCACTCTCATTTGTAATTTAACTCAAGTGATTCCTATTCATTTTTTATCGAAGTGATTCTTTTCACTATATGTTGTGAATCTCAACAACCAAACATGACTCTAGAACATCTAACAATAAAGAGAGGATAAACACACATGAAGAAAAATGTATGCATGATTGTTGTCCTTTTCAATTGAACAAGTGTTTGAAGCAAAGGTTTTTTGGCATCACATTTTAGTCCACCCTGTGGATTTCCCCTTCATCGGGGCTCATTGCTAGTCATGATTCTCAAAACATTGGAGTGATTCACCATTGTAAAATTTTAAAATAAAAAGTAAACCCAATATATTAATTTTTAGAGACGGAGAAAATAGTTGCATTCAAGATTTTGCAGGTAGTAAACCATTTTCTATATGAAAATAAATCTATCCAATCTCTTTGAAAGAAAAGATAAATCAAAACGTTGAATTACTTTAAAATTACAGTTAAAATGCTCTATTATTTAATAAATATTTCTAAATAGTTTATGAAATTGGATATGCATAAGAAAATCTCACATCCTCAACTAAAGATTTTATTTTGGATGCATTCTTATTCTTCATTTGTTTCTTTCTCTCTGCTCTTATTTCATTTGCAATGATATAATTTTAATCTCACAAATTATTTAAAGCTCTATGTTTCTTGACCTAAAAAAGTGCATATTCAAAAAAATTCAAGGTTCAAAATGAAACATAGGTAATTTCCCATCAACATATAAACACAGAAACCTCGTAATTAATCACATAGGTGGAAACAATGGAAGATAATCAGTTGGGGAAAAGAGAGAGAATTTTGCAAGTTTTCTTGTAGTCTTTGATAACCATCGTCTCCTTGTAATAACAATCATCTATGTTCCATTGATTCTATATATTTTCTAGCTCCAAAAATCACTTAATATTTATGTACAACAATCATTTCCTTCTTTCCAAATGAAACTTGTGGGAATCTTCCCTCATGGGATATCAAATAAAAACAAAATACTTCAAAACATGGACATCACTGCAATAATTCTCTTGAGTTACTCATGTTCCTTTGAAAAACTACCTAGGTCCCATATTATACATTTCTATTGACTTAACCATCAAAGTTAGCTTCCATACACTAAATAAGTCCTTGTTTAGCTTAGTCACTTTCTAATATCAACTTGGGGTTGTATCACTGAAATTTATAATATAAATGACTATGAAATTAAAAGGGCATATAAAGTATTAAAAATTACCACCTTGTTATACCTGATTGATATTTATGGTATGCAACATGCAAGTATTGTTGCTAACTATCATAGATCCATATTAATCCCATATCTATTAAGCACATACAAGGATAAACAAAAAACAAGTGCAAACATCTCAAAGCTTAAAGAAACTAGGATTTAAGATGGATCTATGATAGTTTATTTTTTAATTCCATTTTATTTTATTAGCCTTGCACACATACATCGTACATACAATTATTACCATTCACTTACCACTATTAATTTATTTATGAATATATGATGTGATTAGTTGCAATGGTTTGTAACTTCGTAGACAATGATTATCACATAGACAATGTTTTCAATGAGAATGACATTCTAATCATTTTAAAGTTTTAATCATGTCACCACCTATCTAACATCATTGCCTTGATAAAACAATGATGTGGAGAATAGTAATGATAAAAAAAACTCTACAGATCATTGCAAAAGTCAAATTGAGAATGCATTTGATAAGATATGATAAGAAAAATTTAGTAATGTCCAATGAATGACCAAAATAGGTCAATGGGACTTAAAAAAAGTATATTATAAGGTGGTTTGGGGTGAAGGATACTAGCTTCCTTGTGTCATAACTAGGTAGTTGGGTAGAAGGCATGAGTATGAGAAGCTTTCTAAAGATTTGGATAGAGAGGAAGGTTTTTTTGTTTATCTTGATGAAAGATATTTTATCTACTAAGCTAGTATCACTTCCATGATTTCACATGATTTCTATGTTTTTTTTCAAAGTATTAAATTTTCAATAATGGTTTCATGTGTTTGATACTAAGGAATGGAATTCATCCTTGTTGTTTGAAACTTACCTATGCTTATTTTTCCAAGTCCTAACTTTTTTATAAGAGTTTCATGTGTTTGATACTAAGAAGTGGAAGCAACATCACTGTGTTTGGATGTATAAGATTAAAATACAACCATATTACCGTCATGTGCCTCAGTCGTAGAATCATCATGGGGTTTCACCCCAGTGGAATGGGACTGCATGGGAGAACCATCTTCTGGTTGTAAGCCACTATCAACACATTACTCTCCAATACTAGTTGGTTGGTTTACAATGTTGCTCTCTTGGTTATAACAAAGTTGTAACACATTAAATTTATCAATGATATCAAACATGACTGTATTATATTAATAATGAAAGGTTAATGTGGATTGGATTGGATTTACCTTATCCTGCAAAGTGGTTCTTGGTAACTTCCCCAAGATTTTTCGGTGTTCAACTACAACTTTATAGTCGTACTTGTAACCAAGATGGAGGTCTTCCTCCGTGGTTTTAGTACCGAACTCATCACCCTACATTGCATAAGAGTATGTATTTTTAATGTTATTGGCTGCAATTACCTAAAATTTTGAAGGTGATACAATTAAGATATTTGGGTACTTACAATTCGTGACTGCAACTTCAAGTAGCCTTCCTGGCCTAGCCTATGCTGGAAACATTTAGCAAGACTTGCTTTTGTTTCCTTTGAAGTGTTAATCAACCTATCATCAAAAGTTTCAAGTATGTTAATATATACCACACTTTTATTTAGATATAAAAAAAATTAAAGGTATTGAATTGAAGTTGTAATTTACCTTATGGGACCAGAGGGTGTTTTTCCTTCATCTATCAATTTCTTCTCTTTTGCGTCCTCAATGAGGGCCTTCCACTCCCTCTCTGGAATCATCATAGGACTCTCTATCACCATATATTTTTCCAAATAATCAGCCTCGTCTCTATCACCACCTCCAGATCCTACATGTGTGGCTTCCTTTGGGTGCGTGTCATGGCTCCCACCTAATGGTGTGGAAGGTGGAGATATGAATAGTTGTGTCCTGGAAGGTATATGAGGGCCTACTTCAGTACCATGTGGCATATGTTCAATGCCAATACTACTAACACCATGCATGTCAGGGTTAACAAGATCCAAAAATATCTATATAAGAAAGAAAACCTTTTTTTTGTTTAGATAATGTAAAAGTTTAAAATCAGGCTTTCATAATTGATCTTATGACATAAAAATAGAACCACTTGAAATTATGGTTATTAACTTATATGTGTTAATATTTTTCATAACTTCTCTGATCCTTTCTTTGACTTCAGGAGTTTGATCTAGAATGTCTAACAAGTGAGTCAGTTCCTTGTTCGATTTGTTGATATATTTTTTTGGTGATACCATAGGGTCGAGGGATGCATACAAATCCCTTTCATCGAGTGAATCATCATCAAGATAATAGCCCGCCGACTACATATTTCAACAAAATAAATGGTATTTCAATTATGTAAAAAAATAAAATAATTGATCACCACAGAAATAAAATGTGTATTAAATGCAATTAAAAAATTGTTGTCTGTTTACTTGTTTTGAGGCTATTGATTTACCATCATCATCCTACCACATTATAGTAAAATTAGAACTGTGATCATGATCATGAGAAGAAAATTCAAATGCATGAGAAATAAAGTTAGTTCATGAATATGCATGGGACAAAAACATGGGATGCTAAAAACATAAAAGTAAAGAGTGACTAAAGAACATAATGAAAATCATAAAATATAAGAGTCATTGCTTACAGGTTGGGTAAAATAGTATATGTATTGCCCCCATAATACAAACATTTGTATCTATTCGATTCAAATTGTAATCAATCAATAACTCTTCCCTTGTAGCTATTGATTTTATTGCACATATGAATACACGGTTTCATTCACACCCATGAAATACGCAATTGGGTTGCTTATTTGTGGTTGCAGTCATGTACTGTTTATAAACCCTGCAATATTCCCCGTTTCTTTTGGCCTTCCATCAATATAGACAATTGCTCCTTTTTTTTATCATTATATTTTTGTTGTATATAACTTGCATGCAAGCCATATCTTTGCATATTTTTTGTATATTGGACTAGTAGTATCCAATATTTGTAGATATAACAAGGTCTAACATACTCCATCAATTTAGTTAATCCTCTGTAACATACTTTTATTCCATCCATGGAAAATATCCCCTAACCATGTAATGACGATGGAGCAATCCGGTATATCCTTTCATTTACAAAAACATCAGTGTTTATTTCAGGAAGATCCCTGGGTACCCATTGTTTCACTATATGTTTGTACCTCAAGGGAACCTCAATGTAATATATGCTCTCATGATCATAAGAACATGATCCTCCTTTCGCAAGAAAAAATTCCATGTGTCTATGGAATTTTCTTATGATCTTCTCGCCTCTAGTTGATCTTTGCTTGTTAGACCTACTAGATGTCTCACTTTCCTCTATTCTACTTGAACTTCCCTCAATCAATGAAGATAGATCTGAAAAATACATGTTTTCTTGTACGTCCTATAACACCATCAAATGAGGGAAACAATCAACTAGTGTCCTATACAAAATATATAATTAGATTGCATATATAAAACACTTATTTTTAAACAAAACCATTCCAATGAATTGTTTTCTTATGAACAATATCTCACTATGCAACCATAAGCATCCAGTGTATATGCCACATGTTGTCTTCAGTAATAATGAATCCATAAGCCTAATGGATGCACTAGTGAATCTTTTTCAGTTATGAGTTATTTTCAGTTTGCATAATTTTTGTCTTCATTTGTGCAGTTGTAGGGACAGGTTGCAGTAGAGATGGAGAACAAGAAGGCATAGTGGTTTACGTGTTCTTGGATTCGTATAAGCTAAACCAACTCTGTTCTATCAAGTTGTAACACTAATTAGTACAATGGTTCTACTCCATTACTAGTTTCATGTTGGTATCACAGTAAGCACATAATGATTACCACAGTTTTACACTTTCACTTGTATTATGCTCTATTATTATTGGTATACTATATAGGAATTGTAGGGGCATATTTGGAGTCAAATGACACATGCCAACAAGTGGCAGTAATAGGACACGATGTTGGTTGGAAGACCCTAGAACTGATGCCATTAGACATAGACTCAATCATAAGGCCAACTAGGGAGAACAAACAACACACACTAATTAATCTAGGAGTCAAGCATGCAAACAAACCTTCTCACAAAGAAGTTCTAGTTGATGATGGAATCCAACATGGCAGGATTGATGCATGAAGGGGATGAGTTTTAGTGGGTGGGAAAGTTACATTGACAACCAACCTAACGCACTTATGCCCTGGTGCAAGCTAACTCACCAACCAATGGGAAACCCTCCAAGGAGTCTCACACTAGTACATATTGGAAAAATTGTGATGTTCTATTTGCGACACTATGGACAAAATTGGCCATACTATCGAAAAATAGAGGAATTTTTTTTTTCTCCATATTGCCCGATAACGTCTCTCTTGCAACATACTACTAAAAAGTGTCTCTCTTGCAACGAATTTCATAGGACGTCACTCTTGCGATGACGTAAATTTTTTTTCTCACTTGCAACATTGGTGAAATATTCGTCTCGCTTGCGACGTTGTGGAAAATAGGTTTTCCCCACCCCAATGGTCACCTAGTATTTGACCAAGACAACCTTGTCTTGGTCAACTATCATCGTGTTATCACATGAAGTTGTCATGGGTCAAATTTATCCTTAGGTTTTAATTTTTACCCATTAGTCTTTTTTAAGTTTGTTTTTTTATTTTCTCTTTATGGTTTTCTTAGGATAGCTTAAATAAATAAAATATTAGAAATTGTCTCACATATTTGACCCATACATATGGTTTATACCCTAGGTTCATTTTTTGATTTACACCCTTGACTCATCACTTGATTTGATAGCTAGTACTATCAACCCCATGACTCCACAAACCTGAAAAGTCACTCCATCTATTCATATGCTTGAACCTCTCCACTTTGTCCCTTTACCCATTAGGGAGTCAAATCAAACCTTTTCAAGCACGTTGCCAACTCACTAGTTGTTTTCGTAGTGCATATTTGCACACTCTCCCTCTTTACCATCATTTTTGTTTATGAAGTTGATGTCATGCCTTTTCATTGTTTTTAGAACCCTTGTCTTCAAAAGGAATAATCATGATTTGGTCATTAATGAGTTCTAACTGTTTATCAAATTTGAAATACTTCTCCTAGCTCGACGTTGTAGAAACTACTAGTCTAGACAGTGTTGTGGATTATGCTACAAGCCAACTAACTGAGGTGAATTGGAGATTGGGGTGGTTGCAAACAACTTCGTTCTTTCAAAATATCATCAATTATCAAAATCGGGTGTCCAGGTACCTCTTGAGCCATCCGATCTCTGTTGAATATCAATTGGGTTTTTTTTTTTATATTTTTGTAGCACTTGGCACTGCCAACTGTGGTTTCTTCCACCTACCAGCCCTTTACCTCTACTACCACATACTTCTTAGTTGTTTTCATACTTTTAGTTTTCTCCATTGTAATTGATTAAATTTGTTATCAGAGATTTGATGCCCATTTATTCTCTTGGCTCTTGTTGTCCACACTACGCTACAGAAACCACTACAAAATGCACTATGGATCCCCTTTTATAACTAATATTTACCATGGTTATAACTAATATTTAATATTGGTGAATTGTGATTTTTCGATCGGTCAGTTGCTCAAGATTGGGATGCACTATATTTATACATTGCAAACAATATTGATTGGATGAAGGTATGGATTGATAGATGTAAACAACATCATGGAGGTAGGTTATCATGGAAAGAACTGTTTGAATTGGTTAGAGAAGCTCATCATAATGGAGATTATAATGTTACACAGAGGGAAATAGATTTATCATGTTGTTTGAAATATAGAAAGGCAAGCAAATTCACCCATTTTAGTCAGTTATTTTATATTATATTAATGTGATTGTAGGTGTGCTTTTTTCATATTATACTTTCCAAGTTATATAAATTTGTTTATTATTACTTGACAATGCATATTTTACATGTCTATCATATTTCAGTTGAAACACCACAAGGCTATGTGGTGCAATGGTCGTAAATTTCACATCAAACAGTTGAATGAAACTAGAAAAACTTTTGATAGTGGGATAACTACAGTATTCCAGGTCACTAATGTTTCCTCTAGGAGTGGCAGACGTCCTCGAGAATATGAAAATATATACTATGGGTTTTTGAATGATATAATTGAGTGTGAATTTAATTACTTCATATTAGTTTTATGAAGGAAAGGTATAGGTTACGAATGCATGAACATGGTGAGGAAAAAACCATTATTCAACATGCCAACGAATTTTTGATGATTAAAACAACAGTTTTTAAAAAAGAAAATGACCGCTATGTTTTTTCGAGTCAATGTGAACAAGTCTTTTACTCAAAGGTTCCAGGTAAGAGGGATTGGTAGTTTTTTGTTAGATATGATCCAAGAGGAAGGCCAATAAAGCATATTGTAGATAAAGAAGATGATATTGAAGAAGAAGATGGTGTAGATCTAGAACAGGATGAATATGGGTCAACAGATGAAGAAGACAGAGAATATGAACCATGCGTAGGAGACATTGCGCCAATTCTTGATGACAATATCGATGAAGATATGCTCGAAAATGACATCGATGATGATGATGATGATGATATCATCAATCCTTTCAACATTGTTTCAGAACTGGATGTTGATACATATGTCGAGTTGGATGATCAAGAAGAAGATACAAAAGAAGGATTATACAAATGTTGCGTTGGTCGATGAGGTACATAACCATATATTTTAATTTGTATGAATTATTCTCTTTAAATAATTTTTTATGTCGGTAAATTACATGTTTTTAAGTTTTATTTCATTTTTGTTTTCGTAATTTCTATGCATGATTACTATGTGGCTTTTGTTTATTTTCTATTTTATAGATCGGGTATTGGGGAATTGAGAGTGATGTGAGGGGGGGAGGGGCCATATGAGCTTCCACCTTCACGTGGTTGGCCTTGTTTAGTAGAGAATAAATTATTCTCGAAACCAAGAGAAGTTCATTCATTCATGTATATACTCTAAGATCACTCATAGACCCACTCTATATGTCGTCTCATCTCATCCTCATTTTGTTTTAATTTTCTCAGTTGAATTTTAAAGGAAACAACTACTAAAAGACATTTTACTACGGCTAGAGTACATGATGGGAAACAATGACCTATGAATGGATACAACGTTGAAATTTTTTCAAAATGTTTCTGTATGCACCAAAATTTGACATGGATAGTCTATTCACATGCCTTGACGATATGGGAGGGTTTCTAGACTCAAAGATCACTCACACACCCACGCTTTATATTCATCATCTGTGTCGTTCAAAACCAACATCATGCCAATTAGGCCCATGATTTTTTTCTTGGAAAGAAGAAGGATATTGATGATATTTCATATTTAAATAATGATTTTGTACTATTATTCTTTATGGAGAAAAAGAGTACTTAGATGAGAGAAAAAAACAAAGACATAAAATAACTTGAATCTTGTGCGATTAATCAAGTACTTCTTTATCAATGTTATTGCATGCCCTTGCGGTACTATTAGATGAGGGGATGTGCATCTCGGTCGTATTTTAAAGGAAACAGCTAAAAGACATTGTACTAGGGATAGATTAGTACATGATGGGCAACAATAACCTGTGAATGGGGCCAACGTTGAAATTCTTTCAAAATGTTTTTGTATGCGCTGAAATTTGACATGGATAGATTGTTCGCATTGCCTTGACGATATGGAAGGGTTTCCAGACTCAAATATCACTCACACACCCACTCTATATATCGACGCATCTCATCCTCGTTTCGTTTTAATTTTCTCGGCCGAAATTTAAAAGAAACAACTATTAAAAGACATTGTACTAGGTCTAGAGTACATGATGGGAAACAATGACCTGTGAATGGGGCCAACGTTGAAATTCATCCACCACAAATGTGACATTTGTGATGGGTGCATTGGAAGTTCCATGACATTTCAAGAGAGTTCCGACAAATATTCTATAGATGGAAATGATGAATGATGGCAATAAGACATCCATTATATTGAACATTGATGCAAACATGGACGATCTCAAATATTATGCGGGGACATCAAACATCCTTAAGTATTGAAACCCTCCCATACTATCAAGGCATGTGTCTAATCTAACCATGTCAAATTTCGATGCATACAGGCACAGATTGAAAACAATTCAATGGTGTCCCCACTCACTGCTTATTGGCCCTTGGTTATAGAAGAAGTCAAAGATTAAGGAAGAAAGGTGAAGTACGAACTGCGCGGAAGGCACATTGACTGAGATTGGGTTGAAGTGGTCAAAGAAGAAGAAAATAAAGAGCGAAGTAAGGGAAAGTGAGCCATTGAACGAGAAGATAGAGGAAGAAATATCAACAAGGAAATATGGATTGGAGATAACTCAACAAGTGGAAGGATGCTTTGGAGCACCTCATAGGAAAGAAGGAAAGATAGGTTGGCGAAGCCCTAAAAATGTGGGTCAAGTTGACCTAGTGTTTTAGACACCTAGGGTTTTGGATATAGGGTTTTGACACCTAGAATTTGTCATGTAATGTATAAATAAAGGTATAGGAGAATCGAGAGGGTGGGTCAATAGTTCGTTCGAAGTGGATTGTGTTGTTGATGTTAAGTGATTATTGTTTTTGTGAGAGTATTGTGTTGTGATAATATTCTTGTATTGTAATATCTTTAGCTAGGTTCAAAGATCAACCCTGCAGCTAAGTGCGTAGGGAGGGAAGAAAGGAAGAGAAAGAGAGAGAGATATGCAAGCTAAGTGTGCAGATAGAACTATATGTTTTCTATAATATATCAAGAAAAACAATTTTGTAAATGTATCCCTAGGGAGAGGGTGAACCACGCATATCTTGTTGTCCTATGTGGTTGATGTCATGTTCTTTGCTTTCTGTTATTCTATTGTTGCATTATTGTGCTAGATCTGAGATATAACTGTGTGAAGTAGGCTTAAGTTGGTAAAGAATAACTATCTCTGTGTGTGTTGTTTTGGATCCACTTTGCATTTCCTATGGTTGTATACACCTATGTCTTGCAACCCCCTATTGCTACTTCGGGTGAGACTTCATCTTCTTCGTAGGTGCTACCGAAATGGCCAATAGTTAGGGCTTGTTGGTGCGCTATTAGAGTAGAACCCTGGGTCTGCCCCTGTGCCAACAAATGGTTCCATTGTCGGGATTGGGATCTTATTGAGGGAATTTCAAGGTGGTTTCCATCGAATATTGATCCAGATTATTTTCAGCACGAAATGAGAGCGGAGATATAATAAATATATGCACATAGATATTGCAGATATTCAATAATATAACAGAAATGTATCCGATATGCAACCATAAACACATATATACAGTAATACATGATTTCTATTAATCAGAGAAATGTACAGAGACTATAAAAATATAGAGTGAAAGACTCGCTAGAATGGTGGCAGCTTATCTCTGAGAAGAGATGTGACGGCTACTCGCATTCGCAAGAAGATGATTACAATGAGGCTTTGAAGGCCTTTTACAATAAACGGGAATGCCAAAGGTCCTAGACATCCAAAAACCTAACCCTAGGAGATGAAGCGCCAAAAGTCATGTGGGCCCCATTTGGGTAAGTGAGTACATCAACTTCCCGGGGTCGTAACTTTTGCATACGATCT
>JZKD02S1673196.1:440005-473719 GCA_000966675.3 Picea glauca | reverse complement strand
GAATTCCAAAAGTCCTAGACATCCAAAAACCTAACCCTAGGAGATGAAGCGCCAAAAGTCATGTGGGCCCCGTTTGGGTAAGTGAGTACATCAACTTCCCGGGGTCGTAACGTTTTCATACGATCTCTGTTTTAGGCGTGTGATAGCTCGTTGGAAAGGTGTTGTTGAGGAGATTCATTTTGGGGGATAAATCATGCCTTTGAATATAATTGAGAACCTTTATCTCCAAAAACCTTCATTTGGACCCTCAAAATGGCCCCGAAAGTTAAAACCTGCTAAAAATAGTAAATTGCCAAAATTGCCAGAAACATGTTTTGGGCCAATTGGAGAAGGTGGGTGGCCACTGATATCCACCTGGATCAAATACAGAGATTCATAAGTGGATAGAATAACAAGAGAAATACTTTGTTGAAGCTCATAACAACCCTAGCCTTAGTACAAAGGATTGGTTGGGAAGGTATATTTTTATTAATATACATGGGATTTTCTTTGGAGGAATTCATAAAGAGCTATATGAGTGGTTAGCCAGATTAGCAGTTTGAAATCAGATCTCGACCACCTCTGGTTTGGATGTCTGTGTTGATCAAGAAGGTCAAGAGATTTGATAACGTTGTGTCAAGAGAAGTAGATCACTGTTTTGATAGCACCATTGGAGGATACATTACCAATTTTGTTATCGACAGAGTAGAGTCATATAACCAAGAAGAGAGATATTTCTTTAAGGGACCTAGAGGAAAATGTTTACACTTTTTAAAATTGAAGATCAATATGTTGCATGAGAAGAACATCTTGAAGATATAGTAATTGGTCATATTGAAAAGCTAATGTTCAAGAATTTAGACAACAACAACGACACAGAGGTGGGACATATGCACAGTGGGAGAACCTTCTGAGAGATTCCTCTAGTAAACTTGTTTGATCAGAGCCATGAACCACTGGAAAAGAATGAAGGGTTCTACAGTGGAGAAGAAGAATATTTATTAAATGAGGGACATTCAGGGTCCATCGGGGAAAAGGAAGAGAAGACTGAAGAAACTCGCCGAGAAGAATCAGAAACTTTAGGAACTGCGTCGACTGTCAAAGTAAGTACTATTACTCCTGTTGTTTTAGAAGTGTTAAGTAACCAGAGTAGTCAGAGTTACCAGAGCACTCAGAGAACTGTTACAAATAGTTCATCACATACTCGGTAAAGAAACCTAGGAATACCTATTGCAGATGAAATGAGTCTACCTATCTTTAAAGGAGATGGATCTGAAGATCCTGATCAACACTAGTTTTTAGGCAAATGTGTATGGAGTATCAAGCAGTTCAGTGATGAAGCTGTTAAGAGAGTTCATTTTAGTACTACCTTGAGAGACCGTGCACTGACCTAGTACATAAAGTTTATTAAAGGAGTTGCACAACCTAAACCGTTGAATGATATCAAGACAACATTGAGTGCAGAATTCAAAAAGCCCAAGTCGGAGTCGTAGTTCATTACAAAAATGAAAGAAATCAAGCAGAGAGTAGTTGAACCTGTTTGGGATTTTGATTAGAGTTTTAAGACCTTGACAGGTCGTTTGAGTTTTCAGATCCCAAACAAGCAAAACAAGGAATGGTTCATTGTTTCCCTCTTACCACACATAGGAGTTCCTTTGATGCAACAGAAGGTTGCTTCGCAGGCTAAGGCACTGGAGATCACCATGAAACTAGAATCAGCCCCTATGGGATAATCCAGCTCAGGTATGAGTCAAATTTTGAGTCAAGTAACTATCTTATCTCTGGAGGTTGAAGATATGAAGAAATAAAAGGGAAAATATAAGAGATAATACATTTGTTGTATCAGATGTAAATCAGAGGGCCATGACAAGAAGAAATGTCCCCTATTTAATGAGTACTTTGCCTCTGGATATCTGATCCCTTTGAAGCAGGTTACTCTACCCTAGTGTGAGGTATGTATAAATAGACATCACCCTGGTGAATGCTATTACATGCATAAATATGTCCAGAAACCTACCAATATTTACTGCACATTTTGTAAATCTGTGGGGCATGATGAGAATGAATGTAGGTCTTATGACCTCTTGCATGAAAGGTCAAGATATACATATAGAATTCAAGGAGAGATGCAGAAGGAGGGAAATACTATGCAGTTTAATTCCCTAGGAAGAGGAAATTTAAACCCTCGTGGTGGATTCAGAGGAAGCGGAAGAGGAGGAGGCATGGGTCGAGGTCAGATAATTTTTTATACTTGTGCATATCCAGACCACTTGGTAAGGGATTTTCAGAACCCTTGTACCACTTGCAGCTACTGCAAGTCATTTGAGCATGTTATTGAATATTGTCCGGTATTGTTAGCTAAACTTCAAGAGAGACGAAAAGGAAACTAGAAAGTACAACCAATCTCAGCAGAACCTCATGGAGAGGATCCTAGAGTCATTGTTATCACTAGAGGAGGTGTTGTTACAGGAGAAGACAAAGTGACTCTAGGGAAGACTACAGAAGAATCAAGGGTTAGAAGAGCTACAGAGAAGGCACGAGTGTTTGATCCAAGGAAAGAAAATAAGATGTTTGAAGAGGAAAGAAGAGAATTTGGAAGAGATCACGATTCTTCATCAAAGGCACAACCATAAGTGAGAGAATGTGGAATGCCTCTGGCATTTGGTCAGTCTTCCTCACTTGGACAAGGAAAAGAGGTAATAAATCTTATGGAATTATTATGTACTTGCATTAATTTTATTAAGGATGAAAAAGATGTGCAAGAATTACAATACTTGATCAGACAATATGAGATAGGGAGGGTAGATCCTCTGTTGAATACAGCAGTACATAAAGCATCTAGAAAGAGAAGGAAAAATAAGGAACTACACCTTAATGCTCAGATTGGAGACTATGACATAGATTACGTGGTCCTCAACTTAGAGTCATAATTTAATGTTATGACGAAGCAGACCTGGGAACTATTGGGAAAACCTAAGTTGATTTACTCCCCTATGATGCTCAATATGGATAATCAACAGGGAGTAAGTCCCTTTGGAAGAATGGAGCATGTCCCTATGGACATTGATGGTGTAATGACGTTTATGGGCTTTGAGATGATTGAGATAGTTGATGATAACTGTCTGTATCCTGTGTTGTTAGGAATTGATTGGGATTTCAACAATTCCACTATTGTTGACTTAAATAAAAGAAGAATGACATTTGAAGGTGATGGCCTTAGGGTCATTTCACCTCTTGATCCTGATGAAGGTCGCAGATACATAAAGTCCATCAGAGAAGAAGACCATGCTTATGAGCTAGAGAATATATATAAATTGACAGCAAGACATCAAGATTACATTAATCCTACGGTAGATGGAAACTTAAGCTAGCGAAGTGAGAGTGCATGCTCATCAGACTTAGAAGAAGCACTGGAGAACTGGAAGAACAAAATGTATGAATTTTCTGCACAGAGGTGTGCTATATTGACCAGGTTAGTTCGTTGGATTGGCACAAAAGTAAGTAATTTTCCCACATTTGATGGTTTAAATCATTTAGGACCTTTCTTATTAGAATTTGAAGAAATTGTACCAGTACAACAGAGGTTGTTGGCACTGGATGAAAGCCTTGAAATCAATTCCAACAAGATGGTGGGGAACACACAAGAAGAACATTGTGGACTAGGTCCAATGTCGCACTTTGATGACAGTCCACTTTTCAAAACAAGTTGAAGGGTGAAAATTCTGATACAAAGTTCAGAGCTGTCCGAAGGACCATGTGCGAAGTTGCGAGGAGGATTGGAGCAACATTTCTCAGGAACAGTGGGTGCATAAGTTTATTAACACTCTGGATACTATGCCTATCAATTGGTATCTTCAAGAAGAATTGTGTCTCACCACTGTAGATTGGTATGGTGTGACTCAGAACTTTGTAGCTACATTTTTATTTGAAATTCAGCACCCCACAGTAGATCAAGCTTTACAAGTTGTAAGACAAAGAGTCTCTGAGGAGGCACCTAATCTCCTTGTTGAACAAGAGGAATATGAATGGATTGCACCTCTTCAAAAATTGCAAGGTTGTTACAATATCAATGATGATGAAGACGATGATCCTAGGAATGTGAACATCATAGAAATTGAAGGATAGAGAGACATAGAAGGACCAGGAGTTGAACTACCTTCCATTGGACAACCAATTAAAATCAAGAAAGTTAACATTGGAACATAGCAAGCACCTAAGCTCGCAAACGTTGGAGATTATTGGGATGATGCCACTATTGAAAAGATTACATAACTACTGCATGAATATCAGGACTTGTTTCCAACCAAGTTCACCGACATGAAGGGCATTAAAGGGCCCATAGGAGAAATTAAGATCCCCTTGAAACCAAAAGCAAGAGAAGTTAAGGATTGTAGTGCAACTACAACTGTGTGGTTCATATTTGATGACACCATAAATCGATTTGGATGCCCAAAGATCCTTATGATCGATCAAGGTACACATTTTACTAATAAGACTATTGAAGCCCTGACTTAGGAATTTATAGTCCACCATCTTAAGAGCACTCCATACCACCCACAAGCAAATGGTAAATTCGAAGATTTCAATAAGATCTTGCAGACAGTGTCGACGAATATTTGCAGTGTAAACAAAGATGATTGGGATTTGAGAGTACCAGTAGTGTTATGGGCTTATAGAACCACTTGTAAGAAAATGACAATGCATACCCCCTTTAAACTAGTTTATGGTGTGGAAGTCGTGGTCTCTATGGAATATTTGGTTCCTAGTCTAAGAATTGCAGCATTCACAGATATGGATGACACTGGCGATGTTCATAACAGGATTGCGCAGTTGGTGGAACTAGAGGAAGACAGGTTTATTGCAGGATTTCATCAACAGGTACAGAAGGAATGAGAGAAGGATTACCATGACATACATATCAAGAAGAAATCATTTAAGCAAGGAGATCTGGTATTGGTATATGACAACAAGTTCATGAAGCATCTAGGGAAGTTCAGGACACATTGGCTTGGGCCATATGAGGTTGCCTATGTTACAGAAGGATGAGCTACACAGTTGAAGACTTTGAATGAAGAATGGAAGGAATGTTTAGTGAATGGGAGCTGGTTGAAATTGTACTATGAAAACCAGCTGCCTCGTAGCTCTCAGTAACAGAAGAAGAAGAAGGGTCTAGGTACCAGGTGCACTTGAAACTGGGTACTAGACATAGAAAAGACAGTTTGCACACAGTGGGGAGAGATAGAGTAGAAAGAAAAGGATGCTCTGCGCAGATCAAAGTCAAATTAAAACAGAATATTCAACCCTACAATGCCTTGGGACAAGTCACATGTGAGTTTTGGGGGCCTATTGGCCCTTGGTTATAGATGAAAGTGAATATTAAGGAAGAAAGGCGAAGTATGAAATGTGCGGAAGGCACATTGACTGAGATTGGGTCGAAGTGGCGGAAGAAGCAGAAAAGAAGGAGCGAAATAAGGGAAAGGTATTTGTTGAATGAGAATATCAAGGAAGACAGATCAACAAGGAAAGATGGATAGGGGATAACTCAACAAGCAGAAAAATACACCAACAGATTCTTTGGAGCACCTCACGAGAAAGAAGGAAAGACAGGCTGGCGAAACCCTAAAAATGAGGGTCAAGTTGACCTAGGGTTTTAGACACCTAGGGTTTTGAATTTAGGTTTTTGACACCTAGATATTTTTCATGTAATGTATAAATAAATTTCTAGGAGAATTGAGAGGGTGGGTCAATAGTTCGTTCGAAGTGGATTGTGTTGTTGATGTTAAGTGATTATTGTTGTTGTGAGAATATTATTGTATCGTAAGATCTTCAGCTGGGTGTGAAGAACAACCCTGCAGCTAGGTGCACAGGGAGGGGGGAAAGGAACATAAACAGAGAGAGATATACAAGCTGAGTGCATAGATAGAACTGTGTGTTTTCTATAATATATCAAGAAACACAGTTTTGTGGACGTAGCCCTAGGGAGAGGGTGAACCATGTATATCTTGTTGTCCTCTCTGGTTGATGTTGTGTTCTTTTCTTTATGTTATTATATTATTGCATTAGTGTGCTAGATCTGATAAATAACTGTGCAAAGTAGGCTTAAGTTGGTAAAGATTAACTAACTCTCTGTGTGTTGTTTTGGATCCACTTTTCATTTCCTCTGTTTGTAGACACTTGTGTCCTGCAAACCCCTATTGCTACTTCAGGTGAGACTGCATCTGCTTCGCAGGTGTTGCTGAAAGGGCCAGTAGCTAGGGCTTGTTGGTGCGCTATTAGAGTTGAACCCTGGGTCTGCCCCTACGCCAACACTTCTCATTGTACGGGCTTGGTGGAATAAATTTTTGATGGGTGTATTGGAAGTTCCATGTCAAATTTTAGGATAGTTCTGACAACGATTATATAGAAGGGAATGACGAACGATAACAATGAGATGTGCATGATGAATGTTGATGCAAATGTGGATGATCTCAAAGATTGTTTGGGGACATCAATATACATCCTTGAGTCTTGAAACCCTCCCATACTACCAAGGCATGTGTCTAGTCTAACCGTGTCAAATTGCGATGCATACTGGCACATATTGGTGAAATTTCAATGTTGGCCCCATTCACTGCTCACTAAGAGGGGTCAGTGCATGAAATTTGTCGTGGGCGAATTGGAAGTTCCATGACATTTCAAAAGAGTTCCAACAAAGATTCTATAGATGGAAAACAACGAATGATGACAATGAGACACCCATTATGAACGTTGTTGCAAACATGGACGATCTCAAAGATTATGTGGGGACATTATACATCCTTGTTGGCCCTTGGTTATGGAAGGAAGAAAAGATCAAGGAAGAAAAGGCAAAATGAGAACTTCGTAGAAGACACAGTGACTCTTACTAGGTCGAAGTGAGCAAAAGAGCAGAAAAGATGGAGCAAAGTCCGAAAAATAAATCCATTGGATGAGGAGATCGAGGATGACAGGTTAGTAAGGAAGAAGGACCGTGGACAACTCAACAAGTGGAAAAATCCACCGTTAGATGCTTTGGAGAACCGCATGAGAAGGAAGGAAAGACAAGTTGGTGAAGCCCTAAAAACGCAGGTCAAGTTGACCTAGGGTTTTAGACACCTAGGGTTTTGGTATCTAGGGTTTTGACACTTAGGCTTCAGCCTAAGGATGTCGATGAGATATTGTAAAGTATAAATAAAGGTCTAGAGGACCTGGGTTGGGTTGGTAAGATAATTGTTGGGATTGTGATTGTTATTGGTATTGAGTAAGAAGTACTGTGAGAGAGAGAAGTGCTAAGAGTAAGAGCCTTCTAGTATTGTAAGATCTTTAGTTGGGTGCGAAGATCAAGTCCTACAGCTGGGTGTGTAGGAAGGGAAGAGATTGAGAGAAGAAGAGAGAATATCTACTGGCTAAGAGCGTAGATCATAACTGTATGCTTCATCTTAATATATTATAAAGAATAGTTATGTGGACATAGCCCTAGAGAGAGGGTGAACCATGTATATCTTTTGTTGAGTATGATTGTTGTTATGTTCTTTGTCATTGATACACTGTTATTTCATTGCTGTGTTAGATCATATCTATAGTTGTTCGAAGTAGATATAAGTTGATAAGTAATATATGCATGTTGTACTGTTCCAGTATTAGATCCACTTGACATTTCCCTTAGTTGTATACATCTCTGTCCTGCAAACCCCCCATAGTTGCTTCGAGTGAGACTACATCTCCTTTGCAGGTGTAGTTGAAAGGGCCAGTAGTTAGGGCTTGTTGGTGCGCTCTTGGAGATGAACCTTGGGTCTGCCCCTGTGCCAAAAAATGGTTCCGTTGTCGGGACATGAATATTCTTGAGGGAATGTCAAGGTGGTTTCCATCAAAGACATAGATTCAAAAGTGGATAGAGGATCAGGAAAATGACTTCGCTGAAGCCCGGAACAATAAACCTAATCTTAGTATAGAGGATTGGTTGGAGAGACATATTTTTACTGATATACAGGAGATATTCTTTGGAGGAATCCATCAGGAACTATACGAGTGGTTAGCCAGGTTGGTAGATACCTAGTTTGAGGTCAGATCTAGACCTCCTGTAGTTTGGACGTCGGCGTTGATCAAGAAGGTGAAGAGAGTTGACAATGTCATGTCAAGAGCAGTAGATCACTGGTTTGATAGCACCATTGGAGGGTACATCACTGAGTTTGTTGTTGATAGAGTAGAGTCATATAGCCAAGCTGAGAGATATTTCTTCAAGGGACCCAGGGGAAAATTTTTACATTTTCTAAAGTTGAGAATCAAGATGTTATTGCATGAGAAGAACATCTTGAAGATACAATAGATCGATCAGACTTAAAAAGGATAGTGTTCATGAATTCAGATAGCAACAGTGACATAGAGGCTGAACATATGCGCAGTGGGAGAGTGTTAAGAGAAGTTCATCTTGTGAACCTGTTTAAGAAAAACTATGGAGATGAGGGTTTTTAAAGTGGAGAAGAGGCAGATTTTACGGAAAGAGCATTCAGAACCCACTAGGGCATAGGAAGAGGAAGTTGAAGAACTTTGTTGGGAAAAGCCAAAAACCTCAGGAACTGTGCAAACTATTGAAGTAAGTACTATTAATACTCATGTTGGTTCAACAACATTAAGAAATCAGAGTAATCAGAGTTACCAGACTGTTCAGAGTACTATTACTAGTATTCCACCACATACTCAGACAGGAAACCTAGGAAGATCTATGGAAGATGAGATGAGACTCCCTATATTTATGGGAGATGGATCTGAAGATCCTGATCAACACTAGTTTCTGTGTGAAGTCATATGGAATATTAAAAATGTCACCGTCGAAGCTCTTAAAAGAACCCAGTTTAGTACTACCCTTCGAGATAATGCACTAAGATGGTACATGAAGCTTTTCCAAGGACTTGCACAGCCTAAGACATTGAACGAGATGAAGAATACGTTGATTGCAGAGTTCAAGAAACCCAATTCAGAGTCACAATATATTACAGAGATGAAAGACATCAAGCAGAAGATAGTCGAACCTATTTGGGAATTTGACCAGAGATTCAAGACCTTAACAGGCTGATTGACTTTTCATATCCCAGATGAGCAGAACAAAGAGTGGTTCATTGCTGCCCTCTTACCACACATCAGAGTTCCTTTGATTCAATAGAAGATTGCTTCACAGGCTGAGGTGTTGTAGATCTCCATGAAGTTATAATCAACCCCTATGGGAGAATCCAGCTCAGGTATGAGTTAGATCTTGAGTCAGCTAACTAGTTTGTCTCTACAGGTCAAAGATATGAAGAAAGACAAGGGAAAAGATAAAAGAGAAGAAATTTGGTGTGTTATATGCAAGTCAAAAGGGAATGACAAGGATAATTTCCCCCTATTTCATGAATTCTTGGCCTCAAGAGCTCTGAGCCCTTTGAAGCAAGTCACCTTACCTTGGTGCGAAGTATGTTGAAATAGACATCACCCTGGTGAGTTATATTACATGAAAAAATATGTTAATACACCCACAAATTTGTATTGCACGTTCTTTAAATCCGTGGGGCACAATGATAGGGATTGTAGGGCTTATGACCTCATGCATGAAAGGTCAAGATACATATACAAAATTCAAAGTGAAGTATAGCAAGAAGGAAACACTATGTAGTATAACTCCCCTGGGAGAGGATACTTCAACCCTCGTAGTGGATTCAGAGAATGAGGACGAGGAGGAGGTATGGGTCGAGGCAAAGGATATATAATCTTCTACAACTGTGCACAACCGGGACACCTCGCAAGGGACTGTCAGAACCCTTGCACTACTTGCAGCTACTGCAACTCGTTTGAACATGTTATAAAAGATTGTCCAGTGTTGTTGGCTAAGCTTCAGGAAATACGAAATGCAAGTGCAACTGATATATGTTGAACCTCATGGAGAATACCCTAGAGTCAGTATTATAACCAGAGGAGGTGCTGCTACAGGAGAAGACAAACTTACCCAAGGGAAGACTGCAGAGGACTCAGGAATCAGGAAAGCTGCAGAGAAGACCCAAACTTTTGATGCAAAGAAATAAAGACAAATATTCGAGGATGGAAGAAAAGAGTTCAAAGAAGATCAAGGTTCTTCATCAAAGACATGACCAGAAGTAAGAGAATATGGAATTCCTCGGGCCTTAGATCATTCTTCTTCGACAAGAGAATGAAAATAGGTAAGAAAGCTCATGGAATTTTTATATACTTGCATTAAGTTGATTCACGATGAAAGTGTTGTACAAGAGTTACAGAATTTAATCAGACAGTATGAGCTAGGAAAGATACACCCCTTACTGAATAGGGAAGTACACCAAATCGCTAATAAGAGAAGGACAAATAAGGAGTTACACTTAAATTCTCAAATAAGAGAGTATGATATAGACTATGTGGTCCTCGGCTTAGGGTCGGAGGTCAATGTCATGACGAAGCAAACTTGGGCAATGATGGGAAAAATTAAGCTGATATATTCCCCTATCAAGCTCAGGATGGCTAATCAATAGAATGTAAGCCCCTTTTGAAAACTGGAACATGTCCCTGTGGACATTGATGAAGTAAGAACATTTCAATATTTTGAGGTAATTGAGATAGTTGATGACAATTTCCCTTACCCTGCGTTGTTAGGAATTGATTGGGATTTCAATAATTCCACTGTGGTTGATTTAAAGAAAAGATGAATGGCATTTGAAAGAGATGGCCTTAGGGTCATTGTGCCTTTATATCCAGATGAAGGTAAGCAATACACATAACCCATCATAGAGGAAGACCGCGCATACGAATTGGAAAACATATACAAACTGACAGCCAGACAACATGATTACGTTAATCCTATGGTCGATGGAAACCTAAGCTGGCGAAGTGACAATGCATGTTCATCAGACTCAGAAGAAGCACTGGAGAACTGGAAGAATAAAATGTATGAGTTACCTACAAGAAGATGTTCTATATTAACCAAAGAAGTTCACTGGATCGGCACAACAGTAAGTAACTTACCCACCTTTGATGGTCTGAATCCTTTAGAAACCTTCTTGTCGGACTTTGAAGAAAGTGTACCAATGCAACAAATATTGTTGGCAATGGATGAGGCCTTGAAAGAAACCCCAGCAAGATGATGGGGGACACACAAAAGAAATATTACAGACTGGATACAATGTTGTACCTTGATGACATCGCAGTTCTTAGCACAAGTAGAAGGCTGTGAAGTTAAGTACACAGGTCGAAGCTGCCCAAAGGACCATGAGAAAAGTTGTGAGGAAGACTGGAGGAACGTTCCTCAAGAATAGTGGGTACACAAATTCATTAACACATTGGACATGACACCTATCAACTGGTATCTTCAAGTAGAGCCACGCCTCATCACTAAAGATTGGAAAGGTATGACTCAGAATTTTATAACCACCTTATTATTTGAAAGTCAATATCTTTCAGTAGATCAAGCATTATAGATTGTGAGACATAAAGTATTAGAGGAGGCATCTAGCCTTCCATTGGAACAAGAAGACGATGAATCGACTACGCCTCTCCATAAACTACAAGGTTGTTACAACATCAATGTTGATGAAGACGATGATCCAAGGAAGGTGAACTTCGTAGAAAGAGAAGGCCAGAGAGATGTGGAAGTACCTAGAGTTGAGATAACATTCATTGGACAACCCATCAAGATCAAAAAATTCAATATTGGAACTGAGGAGACACCTAAGCTTGCAAATGTCCAATATTATTGGGATGTTTCTACCATTCACAAGATCACAGAACTATTGCACGAGTATCAAGATTTGTTTCCGATCAATTTCATTGATATGAACATAATCAAAGGGCCTATGGGAGAGATGAGGATCCCTTTGAAACCAGATGCAAAACTAGTCAAACAGAGACCCTACAGATTAAACCCTAAATATAAGGAGAAAACAAGGCTTGAGATGTATGCCAAAGAGTTGGAAAACCGTCTAGAAGAGATGAAATGACATTAGCACCACAACTGACCCTACAATCATTTGCAAAATGGGCCATTGACTTCATGGGACCCATAAACCCACCAGGAAAGCGCACAGGAGAAAGGTACATCATCACTGCGATAGAATACTTGACCAGATGGGATGAAGCTAGAGAAGTTAAGGATTGTAGTGCAACTACAATTTTGTGCTTCATATTCGAGGACATCATAACCAGGTTTGGATGCCCAAAGATCCTTATGAGTGATCAAGGAACCCATTTAATAAATAAAATAGTTAAAGCCCTGACTGAGGAATTTGTAGTCCACCATCATAAGAGCATGCCTTATCATCCACAAGCAAATGGGACAATGGAAGCATTCAACAAGATCTTGGAGACAGTGCTGACAAAAATTTGCAGTGTGAACAGGGATGACTGGGATTTAGGAGTACCAACAGTACTTTGGGCTTATAGAACCACTTGCAAGAAATTAACAATGCAAACCCCCTTCAAGTTGGTGTATGGTATTGAAGCCGTTGTCCCAATGGAATACCTAGTTCCAAGCCTAAGAATTGTTTCCTTTACAGATATGGATGACACTGGCGTTGTTCAAGAGAGGCTTGCGTAGTTGGTTGAACTCGAAGAAGACAGATTTTGCAGGTTTCCACCAGCAGGTATAGAAATAAAGAGAGAAGGTCTATCATGACAGGAACATGAAGAGGAAGACATTCAAGCAAGGTGATCTAGTATTGGTATATGATAGTAAGTTCATGAAGAATCCTGGGAAGTTCAAAACGCATTGGCTTGGGCCATATGAAGTCTCCTATGTTACAAAAGGAGGAGCTACACAATTGAAATCTTTGAACGAAGAATGGAAGGAACAATTAGTGAATGGGAGTCGGCTGAAGTTGTACTATGAAAACCAACTTCCTCGCAGTTCTAAGTAAAAGCATGAAGAAAAGGGTCTAGGTACCAGGTGTAGTTGAAACTGGGTACCAGACACAGGAAAAAAAAAAATTAGTCTGCACAAAGAAGGAGAGGAGGCATAGAGTAGAAAGAAAATGTTGCACTGCACAGTTTGAAGTGGAAGTAAAATAGAAGAATTAGATATGAAGTGCCTCAGTAAGAGTCATAGGTGAGTGTTGGGGGCTTGTTGGCCCTTGTTTATGGAAGCAAGAAAATATCAAGGAAGAAAAGACAAAACTAGAACTTCGCAGAAGACACAGTGACTGTTACTAGGTCGAAGTGAGAAAAAGAGAAGAAAAGACAGAGCAAAGTCTGAAAAAGCAAGCCGTTAAACGAGGAGATCAAGGATGACAAGTCAGCAAGGAAGAAGGGCCGTGGAAAACTCACCAAGAGGAAAAATCCACTGTTAGATGCTTTGGATCACCACGTGAGAAGGAGGGAAAGACATGCTGGTGAAGCCCTGAAAATGCAGGTCAAGTTGACCTAGGGTTTTAGACACCTAGTTTTTTGGTATCTAGGGTTTTTACACTTAGGATTCAACCTAAGGATGTCAGTGAGCTATTGTAAAGTATAAATAAAGGTCAAGAGGACCTGGGTTGGGTTGGTAAGATAATTGTTGTTATTGTGATTGTTATTGGTATTGGGTAAGAAGTACCATGAGAGAGAGAAGTGCTAAGAGTGAGAGCCTTCTGGTATTGCAAGATCTTTAGTTGGGTGCATAGGAAGGGAAGAGATCGAGAGAAGAAGAGAGAAGATTCTCTGGCTAAGAGCACAGATCAGAACTGTATGCTTCATCTTAATATATTATAAAGCACATTTATGTGGATGTATCCCTAGAGAGAGGGTGAATAACGTATATCTTGTGTCGAGTATGATTGTTGCTCTGTTCTTTGTCATTGATATATTTTTATTGCATTGTTGTGTCAGATCAGATCTATAGTTGTGCGAAGTAGATCTAAGTGGATAAGTAATATATGCATGATGTAATGTTCCAGTATTAGATCCACTTGAAATTTCCCTTGGTTGTAGACATCTTTTTCCTGCAAACCCCCATAGCTACTTCGGGTGAGACTGCATCTGCTTCGTAGGTGTAGCTGAAAGGGCTAGTAGTTAGAGATTTTTGGTGCGCTCTTGGAGCTGAACCCTAGGTTTTCCCCTATTCCAACAATCCTTGAGTCTTGAAACCCTCCCATGCCATCAAGGCATGTGTCTATTCTAACCATGTCAAGTTTCAAAGCATACATGCATAGTTTTAAGAAATTTCAACATTGGCCCCATTCACTGCTCATTGTACAAGGTCGATGCAAGATGACATTTGTGATGGGTGTATTGCAATTTCCATGACATTTCAAGAGAGTTTTGAAAAAGATTCTATAGTTGGAAATGATGAATGATGACAATGAGACACCTATTATATTGAACGTTGATGCAAACATGGATGATCTCAAATATTATGCAGGGACATAAAACATCCTTAAGTTTCGAAACCCTCCCATACCTTCAAAGAAACTATATAGTCTAACCATGTCAAATTTCGATGCATACAGGAACAAATTGAAAACATTTCAACGTTGGCCCCTTTCACTTCTGACTGTGTGGGGTTGGTTGAAGAAATTTGTGATGGGTTTATTTGAAGTTCCATGTCAAATTTCAAGATAGTTCCGACAACAATTCTATAGAAGGGAGTGACAAACATTGAAAATGATATTTGCATGATGAACGTTGATGAAAATGTGGATGATCTCAAATATTATGTGGGGACATCATACATCCTTGAGTCTTGAAACCCTCCCATACTTTCAAGGCATGTTTCTATTCTAACCATGTCAAATTTTGATGCATACATCAACATATTGAAGAAATTTCATGGTTGGCCCCATTCATTTCTCACTATGTGGGGTCGGTGCATGACATTTGTGGTGGGTGAATTGGAAGTTCCATGACATTTCAAGAGAGTTCCAACAAATATTCGACACATGGAAACGATGAATGATGATAATGAGACACATCCATTATGAACATTGATGCAAACATGGATGATCTCATTAAAGATTATGTGGTAACATCAGACATCCTTGAGTCTTGAAACCCTCCCATACCATCAAGGCATGTTTATATCCTAACCATGTCAAATTTCAACGCATACATGCATAGTTTGAAGAAATTTCAATGTTGGCCCCATTCAATGCTCACTGTGCAAGGTCGATGCAAGATGACATTGGTGATGCGTGTATTGGAAGTGCCATGACATTTCAAGAAAGTTCTGACAAAGATGATATAGATGGAAATAATGAATGATGAAAATGAGACATCCATTATATTGAACATTGATGAAAACATGGATGATCTCAAATATTATGCGAGGACATCAAACATCCTTAAGTCTTGAAACCCTCCCATACCATCAAGGAAACTATCTAGTCTAACCATGTCAAATTTCAATGCATACAGGAACATATTGAAAACATTTAAATGTTGGCCTCATTCACTGCTCACTCTACGGATTCGATGGAAGAAATTTGTGATGGGTGTATTGGAAGTTCCATGTCAAATTTCAAGATAGTTATGACAATGATTCTAGAGAAGGGAATGGAAAATGATGACAATGAGATGTGCATGATGAATGTTGATGAAAATTTGGATGATCTCAAAGATTATGTGGGGAAATCATACATCCTTGAGTCTTGAAACCCTCCCATACTGTCAAGGCATGTGTCTAGTCTAACCATGTCAAATTTTGACGCATACATGCACATATTGAAGAAATTTCAACGTTGGAACCATTCACTGCTCACTATGCGGGGTCGATGCATTACATTTGTAGTGGGTGAATTGAAGCTTATGCGACATCAACGTGACTTGGTAATTCAATAATCAAACAAAGTGGTTAAATCCATTTTAACCAAGAGAAACAACAATAGAGCCACTTGAGTTAATGAAGTCAATTTATTGATTGTTCATCCATTGGGGTTGCAAGTTAGGAATCAAACCTACTAGAAATTGGCATTGGCAAGAGGAATGGAATTATGATTATGTTCAAAATTATCCATTTTGTGTTGCTAGTTTTACCCCTCATTTTACATGAGGCCTACACTATTATTTTTTCACTACTTTTGTGATTTTCATCACAAAGGTAGGTTTACAAGTTCATATTTGGATGACCTATGGGTTGTGATTGCATTTTATGATACTATTAGTGATGTAGTCATGGATGACTAGATGATGTAGATTCTCTAGTTGTCTTGGTAATTACTTTCCTTTCATACTAGTAGACTTGGTTGTGGAGTCCCTTATATGATCATTATTGGATGGTTGATGATACATGTTGATTTATGACTCCCTTGATGGAACAGTACCCTAGAAATGTTTGGCTAGGATAATATTGTATTGGCATCTTTGTTTGCTTGGAACTCTCCCCTTGATGTCACTTGATTTCACATTCATTTAGGTTGATATGGTCTAGCATGGTGTGATGTTCACAAGGTGAATTCCCTTGCTAATTTTGAGGATTCATACACATATTATGGTTTTTTATGACATGTATTACACCCTCATATCGAGTGTTTCCCTCTTCTACATATTTTTATGCCTTATTACTTGGTGGAGGAGCTTGCCATGGAATGCCCTAGCCTTGTGGGATGATTTCACACTTATTTTGGTTTTATTTGGATATTACTCATCATCCTATGTGGTGCACTCACCCTCCTTTCATACATGTTAAGGGATGGTCTTATTTGCATGTTAAGGGATGGTCTTATTTATTGATTGATGAGGGGCCACCCCTTTATTTATGGATTTAGTTTATCATTGAAGGCATTTCGCATGTGTTCTTCATATATACTTTGATGCCTTATTTCATTTATCCACTTGCTTGGAACTTGTTTTGAGGAAGACATCCACCATTTGAGGCCATTCTACACTTTTCCATGATTTGTTTGACGGGATGTTTCTATTGAAGGTATCACACTTTCTATCATTGGAGGTTTGAATTAATTCAAACTTCTAGTTTGTAGAGATGTCCACCTTTGGATGTTACATTTCATACCTTTTATTTCTTGTTGATGGGACATCTCACATTGGAATCAAGAGGTTTCATGGTTTTATGTCATAGATCATGAAGGAAGATACCCACTTATGGATGTTGCTTGCACTTATGTTTTTTCTTATTATTGAGGACACCCACATTTCTTGGAGCCTTATTTCACTTTCCAACTAACCTTGTGTTGTGTTTCGGTGCCCTGCCTCCATCTCATCTTCTTGCCTAGTGCTCCCTTGTGTGGCCATTTCCGTGCCTTTCATGTGGGTGGGTGCACCTCTTTCCAATTTAACCAAGAGAATAATAAATAGAGACATTGAGTTAATGAAGTCAATTTATTGATGTTTCATCCATTGGGGTTGCAAGCTAGGAATCAAACCTACTAGAAATTGGCATTGGCAAGAGGAATGCAATTATGATTATGTTCAAAATTATCCAGTTTGTGTTGTTATTGTTACTCATCATTTTAAATGAGGCCTACACTAGTATTTTTTCACTACTCTTGTGATTTTCATCACAAAGGTAGGTTTACAAGTTGATCTTTTGATTCCCTAGGGGTTTTGATTGCATTTTATGAGACTATTAGCGATGTAGTCATGAATGGCTAGATGATGTTGATTCTCTAGTTGTCTTGGTAATTGATTTCCTTTCATACTAGTAGACTTGGTTGTGGAATCCCTTATCTGATCATTATTGGATGGTTGATGATACATGTTGATGTATGACTTCCTTGATGGAACACTTCCCTAGCAATTTTTGGCTAAGCTAATATTGTATTGGCATATTTGTTTGCTTGGAATTCTCCCCTTGATATCACTTGATTTCACATTCATTTAGGTTGATATGGTCTAGCATGGTGTGATGTTCATGAGGTGAATTACCTTTCTCATGTTGAGGATGCATACACATATTATGGTTTTTTATGACATGTATTACACCATCATGTCGAGCATTTCCCTCTTCTACATATTTTTATTCCCTATTACTTGGTGGAGGAGCCTTCCATGGAATGCCCTAGACTTGTGGGATGATTTCACACTTGTTTAGTTTTTATTTGGATATTACTCATCATCCCATGTGGAGCACTCACTCTCCTTGCATACATGTTAAGGGATGGTCTTATTTACATGTTAAGGGATGGTCTTTTTTATTGATTGATGAGGGCCCACCCATTTCTTTATGGATTTAGTTTATCATTAAAGGCATTTCAAATATGTTTTTCATATATAACTTGATGCCTTATTTCATGGATCCACTTTATTGGAACTTGGTTTTAGGAAGACATCCACCATTTGAGGCCATTCTGCACTTTTCCATGCTTTGTTTGATGGGATGTTTCTCTTGAAGGTCTCACACTTTCTATCATTGGAGGTTTGATTTAATTAAAACTTCTAGTTTGTGGAGATGTCCACCTTTGGATGTTACATTTCATACCTTTTATTTATTTTTGATGGGACATCTCACATTAGGATCAGGAGGTTTCATGGTTTTATTTCCTAGATCATGAAGGAAGATTCCCACTTATGGATGTTGCTTGCATGTATGTTTATTCTTATTATTGAGGACACCCACCTTCCTTATGTTTATTCTTATGTTTATGTGTTGTGTTTGGGAACCCTAGCTTCGACTGGTCTTCTTTCCTAGAGCTCTCTTGTGTGGCCATTTTTGTGTCTTTCATGTGGGTGGGCACACCTCTTGCCAACTCGCCTTCTGTTGTGTTTTTGCGCTCTGCCTCTTTTTTGTTACGATTCCTCTTATGGGCGCCCCTCTTTCCAACTCTCCTTGCATTGTGTTTGGTCGCCCTGCCTCCTTTTCATTATGATTCCTCATGTGGATGCCCCTCTTGCAAACTCACATTGCATTGCGTTTGGGCACCAAGACTTTCCCAGGTCATCTTGAAAAAGTTAAGTCAAAGCCAAAATTACTCCTTATCCGACATCTGGCTCATTTTCTTTCCTAGTGATCCCTTGTGTGGCCTTCTTTGTGCCTTTCATGTGGGTGGGTGCACCTCTTTCCAACTCGCCTTGCGTTGCATTTGGGAGCTATGCCTCATTTTTTTTATGTTTCCTCTTGTGGGCGCACCTCTTTCGAACTCGCCTTGCCTTACCTTTGGGCACCCTGCCTTGTTTTCGTTATGATTCCTCATTTGGGCACACCTCTTTCCAACTCGCCTTGCATTATGTTTGGGTGCTCTGCCTCATTTTTGTTATGATTCATCTTGTGGGTTCCCCTCTTTCCAACTCACCTTGCCTTGCCTTTGGGCACCCTACCTTGTTTTCGTTACGATTCCTCATGTGTTCGTCCCTCTTGCCAACTCATCTTGCATTGCGTTTGGCCACCCTACCTCATTTTCATTATGATTCCTTATGTTGGCTTACATAGAATTCACCTATAATGTATACCCAATACCCAGAGAGAAAATATCCATAGAGAGAAAATACCCAATATATATATATATATATATATATATATATATATATATATATATATATATATATATATAATAAAACAAAAAAACAAACAAAAACAAAGAAACAAAACAAAACTAATAACAAAACAATACAATCAAAATATGAATGCTCATGCCCATTCATGAGACAAAGCAGTGCATGCACCCATTCATGAGGGAGGAGAGAACCCCATGCTGAAAAACCCTTGAAACAAGATTGTCATTCGAGCCCAGCAAGAGGGAGGAGAGAACATCGAAACCAGGCCAACATTTGAGCCCAACGAGAGGGAGGAGAGAACCCCTGCGCAGTGGAGATAAGGAGGCCCTACACCACAACGAATTTTGACAATCCATCCCATCACACTTGATCAAGTGGTGCCGAGACTAAGGGTGAGGGCGAGGATGGTGAGTACCTATGAACACTTGAATTTACATTTCTAATTCGAGAATAGTATTTTTGTTTTTACAAGTTTTCTTTAGTTCCATTTTTGTGTTGGAAGGAGATGGAAATATCATCTTCTTTTTTCCTTCCCATACTTGTCTCAAACCCTAGTAGTCTCCCTCTCTCTAGGGTCTCTTGTGTATTGTCTACAACAAATTCCATAGAGGTTGTTGCAGTAAGAGAGGCGGCCATGTGAATCAAACTAAGTATGGGAATACGATTTCCTCATAGAGGTTGTTGCAGGAAGAGAGGTGACCATGCACATAAGCAATGATATCAGAAGAAAAATATCCATTTCTCCCTCTCTCATACAACGTATTTCAAAGTTATCTAAGATTTGTGTTCTTAGATACAAATATTTCAAAGCTTTCTAAGATGTGTGTTCTTAGTTACCCCCCCACACATTTATATATATATATCGATTTTTATATTTGAAAGTTTTATGAGAATAAACATTTAAAATCGAGGTTTAGTCCTCTATGTGAAGTGGAACATCCAAGAAGCTTGAAAAACATTTCTATATTCTAAAGACTTTTAATACCAACACTTAATATGATTATAATCTACATTGATTGGGACATTTCTCAATAATGAGGCAATGATGTATTGAGGGTTAGTTTTTGGGGATAAGGTTACAAAGATTTTATAGGGATCTCATTGGGCTTAATCTCTTGTAGTGGTTTCTTTCCTCTTAACATGGAATTATTATAACTAGAGCACAAGGGAAATGATTAAGTCATGACAATGATCTTATCCATTTGATTATTACTTTTCATGACCTAAAATGGATGTGGATGTAATCAATATGTCATCAAGGTACATGGTTAGTTTCCATTAACCTCACATGGTGATTGTCATGCCTTTGATATCTGTAGAACCACCACTACAGTTTGCAACCTTTTACTTTCATGGAACTGCCTTAACCTACATGGTGCATTTTGTTAACATGCACTCTAGGTACTAGTTATTATAATATAAGAGAGCATCAATACATAAGTATTCTCAAGAGCAAGTGCAACACACTGAGACATATAAGAGTTGTTGTCATTGATATCATTTCTTATATGCCAAGTTATGAACCCTTGGATCCTCTGTCATTACTATAGCTTTAAATAAGGAAAGCATAGGCACAATAAGGCCTTGGAGTTTGAACTTTGTGGGGAGAGTTTGATTCTTTTGCATGGATTTTTTTGAATTTATGATACTTCAAGGAGAAAAAGTGCAAGCAAGTCCTTGAGAATTGCCTCACAATAATACCAGTCTCATTGAACTAAACTCCACAATTTTTTTGTACCTTCAATGAATTGACATGTTTAGATCTAACTAGTCAAAGTGCACTAGGAATTGTCCTAGGATGTGGAGTAGGCACTCATATTTATCCACTAACTAAAAAGAGAGAACACATTTATTGTTATTTTCAATGTTTGACGCAAACACATTTATTCACAACATGTGGGTTCATAATTAAAAAAAACCCTTTATGAATGAATCACGTGATAAGATATTGGTCAACAAGGTGAAGCCCTCGTGATCCTTATGAGTATTTAAGATGTTTATGGTGGTCTCTATAATCATAAAATTTTACTATGTTAGAAATGATGACATTTGATTCAATGTTGTATAGGTGTACTAAGTGAACTATGAAATTTTCATGGTATTTTTAAAATTTGGGTCATTTTCCTTCCTTTTATCTGCATAATTAGCTCAAACTTTTTTTCATTAGTAGTGCACACATAGTAATCAATCAAGACATTATTTATTTTCTTGAAACTTCTTTCTCCTTCCCATATCTAGTTTTCATCGAAGTTGAAATTCTTGTATTTCATCTCCCTCTTGCATGGTTTAAATATTTGAGTCAAAACACCATCAGTCTCATGACCACTCCTTTGAGTAATAACAACCTAAAATCAAGCGCTAATTAAAATTTAAGTAGAAAATTTTCTAGGGATCTTCAAACCCATCTTAGATTAGGTGTAGAGGTTTGGAATAGGATGGTGAGAATAACTTTCTAGAGTTGCTAAACAAACATAAAGCTTTGAGTTAGGGAGTGAAATCTAGTTGTTATATCACTAACTTTGGGAAGCCCTTCTAACACAAGGCTCAAGCACGAGGTCACATTGGGGCCAACGGAGTAATCAACCCTACTTTTTTGGTCTTGGTGTCGACTGTCGACTATCCCCCATATGATTTGGTATAGTAGGTGGTACCATAGATTCCATAATATTTTAGACTTCCTACCCAATGTGACAGCACAGGGAAGGTGGTGTTGTACTTGGGATTGACGTTGGATAGAATCACTTGGACTCCTTGGAGGGTTGCCCACTACACAGTGAGGTAACTTGCACCAGGGCGTTAGTTCATTAATCAGGTTGTCAATGTAACTTTCCCACCCGTCGAAACTCATCCCCTTCGCACATCGATCATGCAATGTTGGATTCCATCACCAACTAACGCTTCTTTGTGAGAAGGTTTATTTGCATGCTTGACTCCTAGATTAATTAGCATGTGTTAGATAATACAAGTGTGAAAGAGTAACACTATGGTAATCACTATGAGCTTACTGTGATATCAACATGATACTAGTAATGAAGTAGAACCATTGTACTAACTAGTGTTACAACTTGATGGAACATTGCTTATGCATATCCAATTTCATAAACTAAGTTAGTGGAGTGATGTTAGTTCTCTTTTTGTTTTTTCTCTCTTAAATGTAGGGATTAATTCTTCCCACTTGTTTTGGGACATTTGTAACATTGTATCCCCTAAATCTCTTGTGTTCCTTTAATATTGAACTATGGCCTCTTGTTGCATTTCCTTTAAAACCGGGACTAGTTCCACATCTAAAACCATTTAAGGATGTATTCTCAACACATATTTCAGATTAGTAATTTCAAACCTCACCTACAAGGTCATGGTAAGTTCCTCCTTGTATGTATGGGATTGTATAGATCTACTTTCCCCATTTTGTGCCCAAAATCATTATCTTCTCAATTTTATCTTTAGTTTATTCCATTTTTCCTTCCATATTTTCTCTCAAATTTAAGTTTTAGTTTCCTCAACTTTTAATTGTGTCCAAATGTCGCAACCTTAAAATTTAAGACCTTTCTTCTAGGGAAGAGACTAATTGTTCATGTTTCTCCAAGGGTATAACTTATCACCTATTAGATTCTACTATATCCTTCAATTTAATGATTTCTACCTATGTTTTCTTGATATGTTCCAATAAAACCCACGTGCTTATGTCAAAAACTCTCATTCCAGTAGGTTCTTGAGTTTCTTTCATACTTGGTATATTTGGTGTAGGTCCTAGTGAAGGAATATGTGTTTGTTTGGCTACATGGGTCTTTGTCCTTTCTCTAAGTTTCCTGATCCTACTAATGTACTCACTTGTTTATAAAGATCATGGTTTATATGGGATGATGATCCGATTATTTCTAGAAATGTGGTAGTAATGTCCTCAATTATGTCCCATGTTTTTTAAAAATAAGTATATTTCTCCCATTGTTCTATCCTCTCAATTTTCCTTCTTTTATTTTTAGTACTAGTTCCTTGGGGGTTAAGGACCTTATCAACACTCTTATTTTTCAATTTTTATCTAAATTTTAGGGTCTACATATATTTATGTGAAAATATATAAAGTGTTTCATCACTGGTCTTCAGAAATCTTAGGGATGATAGCAACGAATGTGGAATAATTAATTGCTTAAAATAGTGGAAATCTTTCCCACCAAAGTGTTGAAAATGAACAACAAATTAACTTCTAATCGATAACAATAGTTGTTAGGCATCTCTAAAATTCATAGTTATACCTTTTCCTAGGACTATAGTGACATGTACAAAATCCATCCAAACATTTTCAAAAATCACATCTACATCAAGTACGATTCCCTGCCAATCAGAAGCCACAAAAGAGAATGAACGTTACACTTAAAGACATAGTTAAATATAAACTATAGAAAATTTTATATGTAGGTTTTATATACCCTATCTTAGATAGTGAATGGGTTTTTCCTTTGATTATTGTTCCTAAGGAAGGAGTAACTAGACAATTTGTGTGGACTATAGGGAACTTAATAAATCCACTAGAAAGGAAATGATTCCACTATATAAGGACTATATGGATAATATGTTTTTAGTATAATAATTAAGGGATAAGTCTTTCCATCATGAATAATTTTGTTTATGTCTTTGGTTGGTATTTACATCCTCTTTGTCAAGGTATTCTTGAATTTGTATAGTGTTGGGATACAAATTTTTCATACACTTTGAAATGAATGTGTCCTTTTGTATTTCTTTCAATGATACAACATTGTCAAGAGTGATAATAGACTATATACTAGTTCCAAATAATTATTCATCATCCACTTGTCCTACCCACAATGGTATTTTAGTTTCAATAAAATGTTTAGTATGAGGATAGAGAGCAAGTCTCTTTTGGGACAATCCTTAAGAAATTTTCATGTCCCATATTCCATAACCAATGTAAGTATTTACTGTAGCTAACCATGGTCTTCCAATGATGATGGGATTTCCATTATTGAGTTTATCCTCGGGTTACAACATGATAAAGTCTACTAGATATTCCTGGGAGCCTATTGAGATTATCACATCTTATAATATTACTTCAAGGATGACAATAGACATGTTTATCGACCAAAGTATAGTGGGTGTGCATCTTAATAATTCTCTCAAATTTAATTGAGGATTGTCTCCTTGTCATTACATTGATTGTGACCCATAAATATATCAAGGTATTTTGGATTAAGTACATGTTTATGTAGACATCTACTACAAGGATGAAGAGATTAGAATAAATAGGGGCATTACTATCTATATATGGGTCATAACAATCTAATGCAATATTAGCCTTCAATTCAAAACATAAATTATTCAAGCCACAAAACCTACCTTTCTCCCTCCATTCACAAATCAATATCAATTATGGGGATGATATTTACAAGATATCATTGAACAACATTTAGATGCATTTCCATAGGATATAGAGTATTTGGGAGTGAAAATATTCCCTCACATCATGAGATAAGCAAGATACCCTACAACATTAATTTTGGGTGGATATCTTTTCGTCATTCTAGGTCTCTTGATGCATGTTTCCTTGATAAATGTTTTTGTATATGGGCACATATTTGATAGATTAAAGGATTGGAATTTTGACAGATAGAGTTTTTAGTTATCCTAAGAGTTTATTTTTAAATTAGTTGTACGTCCTCTTTTTTTCAATCCTCTTTAGATAAGGCATTTTTTCCTGGTGCATCTTATTGAAAAGGAAACTAGGTTTCTTCTTGGACATCTAGATTCTAGGTCCTTAGGTGGATTTTATTTTTCTTTCTAGATTTCAACATTATCTAGGAGTTTCTTCTACGCTCCCACATTGTATTCACATTAGACGTATCTTTTAGTCCCATTGACCTACTTTTGTAGTCATTTGTTGGACATTAATAACATTATCTTATCTTATCTACATCTCTAGCAATTGTTAACAACTGACCATGTACGCCTTTTCAATTTCAACAAGTTGTTTCGGATTGAATCACCCTCTTCCATCTTCATTACGAATCCACTAAAGTAGGTTGGTCGACTAAAGGAGAAAAGAGCATTGGTGTTGTCAATGAAAGTACTTCCAAGAGAGACCAAGATCACAATAAGTTAATGAAATATGTTACATGAATCATTTCAAATAAAGATGGTCTAGTTGTAGTAAAAATTTTGTTTGTTTTCATTCTTGACTCCTAGATTAATTAACGTGTGTTGTTTTTTCTCCTTAGTTGGCATTAGGATTTAGTCTGTGTCAAATGGCATCGGTTATGGGGTATTTCAACTAGCATTGTGTCCTATTATCACCACTTGTTGGCATGTGTCATTTGACTCCAAACATGCCCCTATAATGCCCATATAGTATACCAATAGTAATAGAGCATAATACAATTGTGAAAGAGTAACACTATGATAATCATTATGAGCTTACTGTGATACCAACATGATACTAGTAATGAACTAGTGTTACACCTTGATTCACTGACTGTTTCTGTCATTAATGGTGTTATAGGACGTACAAGAAAACATGTATTTGTCAGATCTATCTTCATTGAGTGAGGGAAGTTTAGGTATAAAAGAGGAAAGGGAGACATCTAGTAGGTGTAACATGTGGAGATCAACTAGAGGTGAGAAGATCAGAAGAAAATTCCATAGATGCATGGAATTTTTTCTTGCGAAAGGGGGATCATGTTCTTATGATCATGAGAGCATAGATGATATGGATGTTCCTTTGAGGTACAAACATATAGTGAAACGATGGGTACCCAAGGATCTTCCTGAAATAAACACTAATTTTTGTGTAAATGAAAGGATATATCGGATTGCTCCATCATCATTACATGGTTTGGGAATATTTTCCATGGATGGAATAAAGGTCTGTTACGACAGATTAATTGAATTGATGGAGTACATAGAACCATATTATATCTACAAATATTGGATATGAATATTCCAATATACAGAAAGTATGCGAAGATATGGCTTGGCTGCAAATTATATACAACTATAAGACAATGATCAAAATAAAGGAGAAACTATCTATATTGATGGAAGGCCAAAAGAAATAGGAAATATTACAGGGTTTATAAATAGTACACGACCCACAACCACAAATAAGCGACTCAATTGTGTATTTGAGGTGCGTAAAGGAAACCGTGTATTCGTATGTGCAATAGAATCAATAGTTGCAGGGGAAGAGTTATTGATTGATTACAATTTGGATCGAATAGATACAAATGTTGCTATTATGGGGGTGGTACGTATACTAATTTAACCAACATGTAAGCAATCACTCTTATATTTTATGATTTCCATTATATTCTTTACAGTGTTAATCCATTTGGAGAGCTTCGGTCTGTTTACTCAGTGTGGCCTATTTTTGTTATCAACAATAACATTCCTTCTTGGATGTCAATAAAGAGGGAGGATTTATCATACTTTTGAATTTATTTCTCATGATAATGATCATGGTTCTAATTTTACTATAATGTGGCAAGGCTGGTCGTGGTAAATCAAAAGCGGCCTCAGAACACATAAACGGACAACAATTTTCGAAATGCATTTAATGTGCATTTTATTTCTGTGGAGATCAGTTATTTTATTTGTTTACAAAACTAAATTATCATTTGTTTTGTTGAATATGTAGTCTGAGCACCATGATGTTGATGATGATTTTCTCGATGAAAGGGATTTGTATGAATCCCCTGACCCTATGGTTTTAATTAGAAAAAGATCAATAAAGAAAACAAGGAACTAGCTCAGCTGTTAGATATTCTAGATCAAACTCCTAAGGTCGAAGAAAGGATCAAAGAAGTTATGACAAGGATTAAGACATATAAGGTAATAACCATAATTTCAAGTGGTTTTATTTTATGTCATAAGATCAATTATGAAAGCTTGATTTTTAACTTTTACATTATCTAAACGAAAAAATGTTTTCTTTCTTATATAGAGATTTTTGGATCCTGTTGATCTTGATATGCATGGTGTCGATAGTTATTAAGATCTCCACTTTCCACACCATTAGGTGGGAGCCACAACACACACACTGAGGAAGTGGCCACATAGGTAGGATATAGAGGCGGTGACGGAGATGAGGTTGATTATTTGACCAACCATATGGTTTCTTTTCCTAAAGAAAGATGTTTGACCAGCACAGGGACCCTTAAGGGAAAATTTATGGGCAACGAGGAAGGGATTCCATTAAATCAATTTAAATTCCCATGTAATTTTTAAAATTTCAATTGTTTCATATTCTTTATGTAGACAAATATAAATCATATAAATTATTGTTTTTAAATTAATAATCATATAATATTTTTACATGTAGGGAATAACATTTTTTATAGGTCCTTCGAGAATAAGGAGTTGCTGAATTTTGGGCCCACCATATGGGAGAGGTGGAATTCCCAAAATGCAATCCTCAAAAAAGAATTGATGGATTATCTTGAAAGCCTTTTTGGTGTAGACACATTTAATAAGACCATGGCCACTGTCACAACTGGTCAATATTTAAATATATGTGAGAAACATATAGGAAGCACTTGAAACAAAACGATCGGTACAAGTGTCCTCTAATGATTCCAGAGAGGGAGTGGAAGGCCCTCATTGAGGACGCAAAAGAGAAGAAATTGACAGATGAAAGAAAAACACACTCTGGTCCTAGAAGGTAAATTACAATTTCAATTCAATACCTTCAATTTTTTTAGATGTAAATAAAATTGTGGTATATATTAACATACTTGAAACTTCTGATGATAGGTTGATTGACACATCAAAGGAAACAAAAGAAAGACTTTCCAAATGTGGTCAGCATAGGCTAGGCCAGGGCGACTACTTGGAGTTTCAATCATGAATTGTAAGTACCTAAATATCTTATTTGTATCACCTTAAAAATTTTAGGTAATTGCAGCGAATAACATTAAAAATACATACTCTTATGCAATGTAGGGTGACGAGTTTGGTACTGAAACCACGAAGGAAGACCTCCAACTTGGTTGCAAGTATGATTATAAAGATATAGTTGAACACTAAAAAAGTTTGGGGTAGTTACAAAGAACCAGTTTGCAGGATAAGGTAAACAAAATTCAATCCACATTAACCTTTATTATTAATATAATACAATCATGTTTGATATCATCGATAAATTTAATGTTTTACAACTCTGTTTTAATCAGGGGAGCAACATTGTTAACAAACACACTAGTATTGGAAAGAAGTGCATTGATAGCGGTTTGCAACTAGAAGATGGTTCTCCCGTGCAGTCCCATACCATGAGGGTGCAGCCCCATGATGGTGCTATGATCGAGTTGGCACATGATGGTAATATGGTTGTATTTTGATCATATACTTAATAATTTCGTAGTTATACATTTTGTACTTCTATTTTTTTTTACTTATACATTTATGATTGTCCTTATAAAGTTTGTGGTCTTAATGGAAGAGAATGGTGTACTTGAGGGTCATACAGTTGAAGAGGAGAACACGGGGGCAACCATTCCAATGGTTCTGACTAGTGCACTAGGTAAATAATGACATTGCGGGTGTTTTTTTTAATATTACTAAACTAGTTCAATGATATTTAAAAACTGGCCATCTAAATTTTATATTTTTTTCTTTTGTAGGTGATGCCTCATCACAACGACCTCCATTACCCCGTGAGTACCCCACAACTAGGCGTGCTCTGCGTGAGAGGATGCAATAAAAATCATATTTTGAAGACACCCAGAGAACGAAGACGTAGATATTGATGAAATGCTTAGGAACTATAGAGCTAAGAAGAAGAGGTTGAATAAAAGTACTAAATGATGATGTACATGAATATTTTAATAACTATTTAATATAAAATATGTTTTCTATGAAATAATTTTTTTTACTTGTTGGGTCGCCAAAATGTCATTCTTTTACCAACCTTTTACTTCACTTTTCACCATATTTCATTTTCCCGCAGCCTTACATTAAGATCATTTTCATGATTACATATGAGTTTAGACCTGTTGTTTTCTAAAGAATTCATTTTAGTATTTTGAGTGAGTTTATGATTAAATATTGGGAAAATAACATGTTTTCACTTATATATCAAAGTGGGATGAGTTCTATGATGTTTACAGGTGCATTTTAATACTCCAACCAAGTCATATGATGAAATAGAATAAAGCCTCTTTTCACATCAATTTCTAATCTCTAGTTTTTAGATGTAAAGTGTGTTAGTGCAATGTATGATGTTATGGAATAGTTGTTACTTTGCTCTTAGGATAATTGAGCTCACTCCAAATGGATCAAGGAAACATTTTATTTCATTGTAAACAATTGTGAATATTGGTATGTATATATGTGTTTTTTTTATATATGTTTTTTGATATTGATGAAATGCTTAGGAACTATAGAGCTAAGAAGAAGAGGTCGACTAAAAGTACTAAATGATGATGTACATGAATACTTTAATAACTATTTAATATAAAATATAATTTCTATGAAATACTTTTTTTTACTTGTTGGTTCACCAAAATGTCATTCTTTTACCAACCTTTTACTTCACTTTTCACCATATTTCTCTTTCCCACAGCCTTACATTAGGACCATTTTCATGATTACATATGAGTTTAGACCTGTTATTTTCCAAAGCATTCATTTTAGTATTTTGAGTGAGTTTATGATTAAATATTGGAAAAATAACATGTTTTCACTTATATATCATAGTGGGATGAGTTTTATGATGTTTAGAGGTGAATTTTAATACTCCAACCAAGTCATATGATGAAATAGAATAAAGCCTCTTTTCACATCAATTTCCATTATCTAGTTTTTAGATGTAAAGTGATTTAGTGTAGTGTATGATGTTATGGAATAGTTGTTACTTTTCTCTTAGGATAATGGAGCTCACTCCAAATGGATCAAGGAAACATTTTATTTCATTGTAAACAATTGTGAATATTGGTATGTATATATGTTTTTTTTTTCTATATGTTTTTGATATTTATGAAATGCTTAGGAACTATAGAGCTAAGAAGAAGAGGTCCGCTAAAAGTACTAAATGATGATGTACATGAATATTTTAATAACTATTTAATATAAAATCTATTTTCTATGAAATACTTTTTTTTACTTGTTGGGTCGCCAAAATGTCATTCTTTTACCAACCTTTTACTTCACTTTTCACCATATTTTGTTTTCCCGCAGCCTTACATTAAGACCATTTTTATGATTACATATGAGTTTAGACCTATTATTTTCCAAAGCATTCATTTTAGTATTTTGAGTGATTTTATGGTTAAATATTGGAAAAATAACATGTTTTCACTTATATATCAAAGTGGGATGAGTTATATGATGTTTACAAGTGCATTTTAATACTCCAACCAAGTCATATGATGAAATAGAATAAAGCCTCTTTTCACATCAATTTCCATTCTCTAGTTTTTAGATGTAAAGTGTGTTAGTGTAGTATATGATTTTATGGAATAGTTGTTACTTTGCTCTTAGGAGAATTGAGCTCACTCCAAATGGATCAAGGAAACATTTTATTTCATTGTAAACAGTTGTGAATATTGGCATGTATATATGTTTTTTTTTTCCTATAAATATTTCAATAGATTTATATGTTGGGTATTGGGGAATTGAGAGTGATCTGAGGGGGTGAAGGGGCCAGAAGAGCTTCTTCCTTCACATGGTTGGCCCTTTTCAATAGAGAATAATTTATTGGAGTCATTTAATCTTGGAGAAAACCTCCCATGATCCAACAGAGCAAGAACAAAGTCAATGTTGACTTTGTTGCTACTACTTCAAATCAAGGGAGGTAGTTTGATCAAATATTAGACGCGTGGTTCCAATAAATTATTCTCGAAACCAAGAGGATCTCATTCAGGTATGTTCTGACACTCTCGTAAAAATGCATCTTAGTGTAAATAATGTGATACAAATATGAATTGTATTTATTCTTTAGATGTTTATGGAGGTTGAATGATTTTGGCAGGTACTTTAAGAGATTTCTTCTTCGATTGAGTTAAGCTCAAGAATAACATAGGGTCATACAGCTGAAGAGAAACACACGGGGGTAACCATTCCAATTGTACTGCCAACTAGTTCATCGGATCAGGTGTGATTGATCCTTTCAACATAGTTTATATAGCCATCAATTTTAGTTATGTTTAATGTGTATGAATTTTTATGTGATTATTTATTAATGCAAGGTTTGCTATGTGATAATTTATTGATATATATCATCTGTTTAGTACTTGTCATGTTCTCTCCTTACATCCAGTAATGGTATATACAATTCCATTTGTATTGAGTGATAGAAACCTTGGCTTCCTATAGGGATTGATGAAGTGTTAGTTCATGCATCTATTGCTAGGGGTCCTCCTAGAATAAGGCCAAATGAACTGAGAAAAATTTCCATAAATGGTGTTGTTGTACTATGCCTCATTTTTTCCAGGCATTGTCCCAGATCATGGAGCATGTACTGTTACCATCCATCCTAATATAAAGATTGTCTTCTACTATGTTTTTTTCATATTGTCTTTCCATATCCATTCCCATAGTTCATTTTTACCTTTGAGTCATCTCATGGATACAACAACTTATTAGTGATCTGTTTTGAGCCATAAAATAAAGGACTTTCATTTGATGAACTTATACAATTTTTCTCAAATTTATTTATGGATCACTTTAGGCTTATTTATTGGGCCTAGTTAAGTGCAAACAACTTTTTGTTCATGTTTTCTTACTCGCTTCCCCCAATTTCCAACAATAGTAAATACTTGGGATTTATGTTTCATGACACCCTTCTTCCATTATATAAGGTGACATGAGTGAAATCATTTTGGGCTTCCACTTAAACTTGGCTTTCTCCTTTTGTGAACCAATTTTTGAAAACAAAAGAATGCCAGGTGATCCTTGCATACTGATCATGAAAACCCAGAAAGTGCTTCAACGATACAAATTTCCTCATTTACGCAAAGTCACTCGGGGATGATAAGTCTTTGTATGAACACAAAGAGATCAAAAGGAATCAGATCATGGGGTCATACACCCTCTCACTAGATATCCCTTTGTCTTAGCTTCATCCATCATTTCATAAAATCAAAATCGAAGGTATTACACTAAAGATATCTTAAGTTTTGTCCAAAATGTCAATTTTGGGAGTGATGTTGATAGCATTACAAATGTTAAGTTATCAAAAGGGTAAGGTCAATTGTTTTTGGAGGTGTTCTCCATACGTTTTCCACATCCCACTCTTCCATGTCCTCCAAACTCCACATTCTCCTTTCCCTTCACATCCATTTTCTCCACATTCATTTTCTTACACATCCCACTCTTCCACATTCCTTTGCATTCTCTTACTCTCACCTACATTCTATATTCCTCCCTTTCCTTCCTCCACATCATCCCCACTAGTATGTATTTCTTCATCCATGTACACCTCCTCTACGGTCACTCCCCTCAACATCCTCTCTACATTCCTATCTCCACTCACCCCTCCATTACCCCTATATTTCTACATCCACACCCATTTTTCCATGCGAGATGTAGAGGTGGCCTCCTTCGTACCTCCACACTTGTTTTCCTCCGAATATGTTTTATCTATCCTAAGTTTTGTTTTCCCTTCCCCTTGCACACATCCCAAGACACCTTTTCAGATAACCACAAGCTAACATGTGGCACATCCAACCAAATCATGACATGTGGATTTATCCTAGCTAGACACTTGGCAAGTATGGTTGGCTAGTAATGATTGAGCAATGACATGGCAAGGTTACTAGGTGGCGATATGGAAACCAAACATTACACTAACAACAAGTTGCATAATTTTTTTGTGGCTCAATCTCTTCTACCACACTCTATACTAATAAGGCAAAACTCTTCTTTATAAAGAGATAAATCTTCCCTCCCAAAATGCATGTGGGATAATAGGGTGAATTTTAATCAATAACTCAGATTGCACAAGGAAACTAATCGATGATGGTTGAGTCTCCATCTTTAAAAGGCCATATCTTGAGCTCCTGGTGTCTATATTGGGTAAACAAGAGCTCATTGGAAATCTAAGAAGGTGAAGAACATATTGGTTGTAGTTTTAGGGCTGAATCTTGCAATATTTTTCTGAAAAAATCAAAGAACATTATCTCTCTCTCTCTCTCTCTCTCTCTCTCTCTCTCTCTCTCTCTCTCTACACAAACACACACATATTACACAAGGTTGCTTGAACCCTTCCACCTATACATCAAACTCCACCTAGCATGGCCATGACATATCCATGTCATTCTATATTGGGTAAACAAGAGCTCATTGGAAATCTAAGAAGGTGAAGAACATATTGGTTGTAGTTTTAGGGCTGAATTTTGCAATATTTTT
>JZKD02S1673196.1:411735-435055 GCA_000966675.3 Picea glauca | reverse complement strand
TTTCCCTAATCTAGTCTCTACAACAAAATAGAAATCATAAGGAAAACTTGGGGACCCAGATATATAATATCTTGATTTATATAAATACAAAAATGGATCTAGAAACTCCAACTCCCTAGTCTAACTGAGTTAAGAGGGTTATTTCCCCCCCTCCACTAGTTTGAGTTTCAAAATATAAATGATATTTAGAGGGATTGAGCTACTTGAGGAGTTAACCATCATCTCCTAAGGTTTTAAGTCTAGTGGTCATCTTTGTCAATGAGGAGGAAAATATCCATTAGATTTATCATCCCTTATCAATTGATTAAGATGTGTGGGGCATTGAATATGGTCAATAATGTAATGGTCAAACCCCCTTTTACTAAATTTTCATGGAATTAATTCAAAATTGCTCAACCATTACTATATTAAACATTTTTCTTACCAATCTGAACTAGTTGATATAATTCAAATCAAAAAATCATATAAAAAATACCTAAGATATTTGACATATATTATATTCTTTTGAAATTAATCCATTCATACTCATTTGAATAAGCATAATCCAATATCATCTAGTTTGGTCATTAAACACTAGTGTGTCTAGGAAGGTATTATGTTCAAAAAAAACAAAAACAAAAAAAACATGAAAATAGGATGGGAAACATATGTTAATCTAAGGCCTACCATTAGTTCCCAATTGGCACATTTTGTGTCTTTATGCAACAAGAATCACCATCAAAATTGATACTACTCTTCTCACTCATCATCAAACTATTTTTCCCTTCATACCTCTCTAAGGTCCTATTTTGATATCTTTAATGGATAATAGTGGAATGGGAGAAACTATTTATTGTAACCCATTCCACTATTATCCATCATATCTTCTATTTCATACTATGTGTTTCTCCTATATATTTCTAGTATGGAATGGGGTGTAGGAGAAGAGGGAATCTAAACCTCAAGATGATCCAATTAATCATCATGTTCCTTAAAATATCCACATACAATTGTGATATATAGAGGGAAAATTTTAGTCCTTATGGGGAAGGAGGTTCTAATTTGTTAAGTGCAAGGGTTTGTTCTTCCCACCTACTTTGTCACAACTATAATAATTTGTCTCTAGAGTTCATAAGAGTGGTTTGATATTGGATTATAGTCTCATTTTAATTATTTCTTAAAAGTAGAATCAACTCCACATATGAAGTCATTTGGGCATGGTTCTTTAACATATATTTGGGCTTTGTGGTAAAGTCATAGAATTTAGTATTTTCCACTGTATTAATTTTTTCTTGAGTTGTACAAATTGTGTAGTGTTTAGTGTTCTTGTTTGAGGGAACTTGATTAAACTATATAACCCTTCTCTTTTAATATTTCTTCTAGTGATAAATAAATGGAGCAAGGAATGAAATTTCACAACCCTACCACTTAGATTAAGTTAACATTGGTGTGGAAGTTGGCATTGCATACATGGGTGTTAATGCTATGTCATGTGGTGGGTTGCTTCTTTCATCTTCTCTAAATGAAAAATAACTAAACTTTGGAGTAGTTATTTGATGGGGTCCAATTTTTTGATAAAATTCATGTACTCTTCATGCCTTTCAAAGGTTTTCATCATTTTGGTAAATCATAGTGAAGGAAATGCAGAGTTAGAGGAATTAACAATGTAATGTTTAGACATGGTTCTAATTATATGTGTTTTTGTATCATGGAAAAAATAAGGATGGGTCCAAATCATTGTCTCAACCTTGCACACATTCATTTGATAATTTTGAGAAGTATTCAACCATCAATGAAGATTGTGTAGGGATTCATGAGGTGATTTCAACTAAGTGAGATCATTCATCAAAAATACTACACATTCATTCTTTTTTTTATTTACACTTCATGTATATCTTCATGTATACTAGTGAAGCATCATTGCATTTACCTCTCTTACTTGCTTGCTTTCAATTCATCCAACCATAGATATTCCAATCATGAGGTGATGATAAGTAGGTCAATGAAGGGAGATTTAAAATAATCATAATGCATGATAATCATGAAAGGAGTATGTGGTTCCACCCTAATCCTTGATCATGCATGAGAGAGAAAAAGGGTGATTAGATGCCAAGGACAAGTCAATACTCTTTGCAATATAAGGTTTCATGGCATACACCACTAGTTTATAGGGCTACATTTCATTGGTATCTATGCTTTCCCCTTTTATTGCTATGATTATTTCTAGTCTAAATAATTTTAGTGGCCTTAAGAAAGGGCTATATTAATCTTGTCACATGCTTAATCCATTCGTGTAGAAAATGCAAAAAAATTTTCCCTAAGTTCGGCTATAATTTCATGATTTTGTTATATTAAAAAATTAGTAATCATATTAATTGTGTATATTTTAGCGTTGTTATTGGTAGAGGGGGATTGAATGGAATATATACCATTTTACTAGTTAAGTTTTTTCCATGGATAAAAATGAAATAAGACACGAAATTTTACAACCCTACCACATGTATTAAGTTGATGCCAATGTAGAAGTTGGCATTGGGTAGGTGGCATTGGATGGTAGGGTACTTCTCCTTCTTTTTTCTTCTTTGAATACAAAATAGTTGAACTCTAGATGGGTTATTTTATGGGGTCCCAGTCTTTTCTAATGTTGGTGTACTCTTCATACATTTCCAAGGTTCCATGATTTTAACAAAGCACAATAAAGGTGATGTAGAGTTTTAGGAATTAGTAATGTAGTGTTTAGAGAGGGTTCCTAATGCTATGTTTTTATGTATTGCATCACAGAGAAGGACATGGCCAAGTTTAATTTTCAACTTTGTATGCATTCATTGGATAATTTTGAGAAGGATTCAACCATCAAGGAAGATTGAATATGGATTCGTGAGGTGAGTTCAACCTAGGAAGATCATTTGTCACAAACATTGTATGTTTATTCATTTTTTTTGCACTTCATGTATATATTGTAGACTTGAGATGTGTAGCAACATTTAACTCTCTTACTCAATGATTTGTTTCAACCCATTCGAGAAAGGACATATCAATCATGAGGTTATGAGAGGTGGGTCAACTAAGGGAGCCATAGGATCAAGGAGAAAGCATGATAATCACAAAATGAACCAAATCTTGAAAATAACAGACGGTCATTTTATAGGCACCTCGTGAGGGTATTTTTGTCCACATATGGAGCCACTAGAATTGTTATTCACTGAAATTGCATGTCAACATTTTTAGGGATTTTCATATGCAAATATTGGAAATTCAACAACTCACCATTCTCTTCACCCTATGTTTCCCTCAAACTCTCTCTCAGTTCCCTCCGTGAGTTCTGTCTCATTCCTAACCTTGCCCTTGAGCTCTCTCTCCCAGTTGGTTCCCTTCACGAGCTCTCTCTCCTTCATAACCCTACTCGTTAGCTCTATCTCCTAGTTCCCTTCCTTCTTTGTATCCTTCCTTATCCACGTTACCTCTAGTGCACGAGTCACAACATTCCCTAGTCTCCTCGTGCTTGAAATATTCCTCAATCATATTCTCAAGCTCTCTCTCTCTCGGTGCCCTCTGCGAGTTGTGTCTCCTTCCTAACCCTTCCCTCGAGCTCTCTCTCCCGATCGGTTCCCTCCATGAGATCTCTCTCCTTCGCAACCATGCTCATGAGCTCTCTCTTCTAGTGCCCTTCCTTCTCTAGCATTCCCTCTAGCTCAAAAGTCGTAGCATGCCCTAGTCTCCTCGCTCTTGAAAGAAATGAATTTTCCTTAGACTGGTTTGATCAGATCTCACTCGCATTGATAAAATGGATAAATGTATACTAACATCATATGTCAACCATGTATATTAACTATATCTTCTTAGGATATTTATCCCAACCAACAAAGATGACATTATTGAAATAATCTATCCTATATAATTCTTAATTATTGAAATAATCATTAATGTGAAACATGCCTATATAATGAGTAACCACCATTGGATCTTTGGCCAAGATATATAAATTTTGTAAACATCGACAATGTCAAAATCCATAGAATGTCTCTATTCCTTTGTGGACTAAGGATCATCCTCATAGCAATGTCATGGAAAAATGAATGTCACTAATGTCTTCCTTCTTCATTGATGAATTTTCATGAGCAATGCAAACAATTATGTGCATGGAATATATTCATGGTCATCATATTATAAGTTTATATGTGTTACATTCACATAGAAAATACAAGACCTAAAATGTAGATGGAATCTTGATTTAAAAGTAGGACAATGAAGAATTATATAACATAACTTTTGAATGAATGGATTATTCATAAACCATGAGAATAGAGGTTCTTGATTTCTGTTATTAGGCTTAGATAATGTATTCCTAAAAATCTAAAGCTAAAATACTCACTAATACACCATAAGAAATGGTTGTGTCAAGGAATGTTTTGGTACAAATTTGCAGTCAAACAATGAAGATCCTTATTAGCAATGACATAGGATTTTAAGTGGTCTAGATGCATTCTACAATTTATTTACACTAATAATATGGTATATACAAAAACCACAAATATCAACTTTGCAATCACAAGGGTCAACAAACACATCTTATGTACACAAAAATATTATTGGGAATATACACAAAGGATAAATACCCACAATTTGAATATTTGTTCTATAAAATAACAATAAAATATGATGATGATGATGATGACGATGATGATGATGAAGACGACGACGACAATGATGATGATGTCGATGAAAATATTGATAATGATGATGATCATGATGATGATAACGATGGAGATGATGATCATGATGACAATGACAATGATGATGATGATAAAAATGACAACGATGATGATGATGATGATGATAACAATGATGATGATGATGATGATGATGATGATGATGGTTACAATGATAATTATGATGCCAATGATAATGCTGACGATGATGATAATAAAAGTGTGCATTGGAAAAAGTTGTAAACTCATATGATTTGGGTTTCAAACTTGTTTCAAATTTCATCAATGATAAATTGAAATATAATTTTAAGAATCCTCCAATGGACTCCCAATTGGTGATTCAAACTCATCTTCAATGTCTTCTCTGAAGTGTAAAGTGGGGAAAAATGTTTTGTGGAGAGAAATCACTAGTAGGACATAAGATTGGTGAAAGGAAGTTATCTTTGCATGAAATATATTTGGAAATATCTATTGCTATTTTTGGATGATACTCTTTCAAATTCTACTAGATTTATTTACCCCAACAATTAGCTTTATGGAAGCGAATATCGGAAGGCAATGGCCTCCCAAAAAAATGATTGTTTTTTTGGACTATGGTGTATGGAAAACTTGAAACAACTAACAATATATAGAGGTAGGGGCATATTAATGGGCCTTTTAGGTGTCCACTTTACAACTCTTCTTGGACTATGGTGTATGGAAAAATTGAAACAACTAACAATCTCTAAAGGTAGGGGCACATTAAGGGGCCTTTTAGGTGTCCACTTTACAACTCTTCAAAGGAGAGAGTGAAGCATATCTTTTGGAATGAGACTTCACCCACCAAGCATGGTCCATATATGTTAGCTTGCTTCAAATTTCTATGAATTCTAGATTGATATTAAAATGCATGATCTAATTTACACCCATAAGTTAGACCTACACCATGTGTGACATTAATCCAAGAAAGTTCAAACAAAAAAAGGACAAGATCAGATATATAGAGTGGGTGGGTGAGTTATATTTTATTTTGGAAACCCTCTCATACCACCAAGGCATGCAAATAGTTTATCCATGTCAAATTTCAATGCATACAAAAAAAAATTGAAAAATTTCAACGTTGGCCCCATTCACAGGTCACTGTTGTCGATGCCTAGTCCTAGTACAATGTCTTTTCACTATTTCTTTTAAAAATTGTTTGAGGTGCACGTTAACACATATAGTATTTATAAAATTATGTTCTACTAAGCACACTTTCATTGACTTATTCTTTGAGTATAATTGTGTGCAAGTGATCTGGTTATGGTACATTATGATTTCATTTCGATTATGAGTTATATATCATGATGATGATGTATTGTGATTTATTTTTACTTTCATATTTATATGTATTGACAAATGTTATTGAAGAGTTCTCATGAGTGTGCAGGACACATGAAAGGTTATGGATGTTGATGGAATCAATGGACTTCCTTGGACTCTGGATTGAGTCAGGGAGTGGATTGTATTTTGTTTGAGTATTTCATTTTATGAACATGTGATATATGATTGATTATAGTATGATTTATGTATATGGATTATTTACACTGTTCTTTTTAGTGGATGCAAGCTTGAAGATTCTTTCTAATATGAATCACATAAGGAGTAAAGGGGCCAAGCACAGAAATCAGACATGTGAGGGAGAGGTGTAGTAGTGTCCATGACATCACCTACTAGCACTCCTATCATGACCTGAATTGTAGCTTAACGATTACCTAGTTCATGAGGTACACGATGTCGCGAGGGAAGACTGAGACAATCACTCATGAGGAAATATAAGGGACGTGCAATAAGGAAAAATATTTATTCCGTAGAATCTCTTAGTCTCTCACAAGGTCAAAAAACGATGATGATACTAATGACAATGTTGATTATGGTAGTGAAAATTTGTTCAAACAATTTTCTTGGGCTCAACTTGCCACAATTTGTTCAAGCAACCCTCAAGGAAAGGCTTAAAAGAAATCCACTTGTAGCCAAGAGAAGATTTGTATTTGTTGGATGTTGTATATAAAGCTCATTTGTACTCTTGTCATTAGGCACAAGGTGAGAAACTTGATTTTTTTCCATTAAACCCTATAAAAATTAGCATTTGAAGTCATTAAAGGTGAACATTTTGGCCTTATTAATTCATTGTGTTTATATATGATGATTGTGCCTTTTTATATGAAAAAAAACTAACCATTGTTCCTAAGGGAACTGAAGGGATGCTAACCTAATACCTCCATGATAAATTTATTATTATCCAACCAATAGTTTTTAAACTACATTAAAAATTCAAGGAAGGGAGGGTTTGGTAAACCTTGGCTCTCCTATTGTCTTGAAAACCTATGTTCATTCTAGGAGAAGAAGTTAAACTATTATGCTAATCCAATTGAAGGACATTTGAAACAAAAAGTAAAATGAACACACTTTGATGATCAGGGAAACACATCAATCTCTCAAGGTGAATGCTAGTCTATATATTCAACAAAATATTTAAATATTACTTCGAAAATGAAACAAAATGAAATCTAAAATTGAGATAGCTAAGCTGAAAATGTAGAGAAATTGGGTTCATTTCCCCTTTGTAAGGAAAATATTGCACCTCTAGGGCCTATATTATGGTCTAGGGATTCATATATGTCTTATGATCCCCAAAATCATGGATTGGGGACTAAAACCTATGTTTTCAACCCCAAACCATGGATTGAACTATGAGAACAATTTTCCCCTTTTAAATTTAATGCCCAATGGTTAAAATATGAGGAGTTTACAATTCTTGTAAATTTTGAATAGGCAATATTTGATCCCTTTGTAAGGGATCGTCAAGCAGTCTTGAGCAACTAGAAAACATCAAAAAGGTCAAAATAGTTATTTCAAAATGGGATTTGATAATATATGCAAAGAAGATCAAGCTTTTGTTTCACTAGAGAAGGAAATAGTTGATATATATGCCCAAGACATTGTCTCAAGTTTTGAGGAGTATGATAAGAGTATATTGAAGAATATCGAAAATACTAAGAGGAAACTAGGATTTAAAGGGTTGAAAACTAGGGGATTTCAATAAAGGATGATTAATTATTTTCTCCATAATATTGAAGATGCTAGATTGGCAGATGTGGAGCCTTTAAATCTCCCCCCCGACCTGGAGAAATTTGAGCACCAGGGAGGAGAAAAAGACTAAGAGGCTCAATATATTTATGGTTTCTAAGCTAATCATGGTTTATCCTAAAATAATTAGGTCTTGGGTAGAGGTTAGAGGAGACTCTAATCTTATACCAATTCTCCTTCAAATAGAAAAGGAATGGGGAAACAATTTTATCCCTTTTAAATTTAATGCCCAACAGTTAAAATATGAGGAGTTTACAATTCTTGTAAATTTTGAATGAGTAATATTTGATCCCTTTGCAAGGGATCATCAAGTAGTCTTGATCTAGTAGAAAACCTCAAAAAGGTCAAAATAGTTCTTTAAAAATGGGCCTTTGGTAAAAATATGCAAAGAAGATCAAGCTTTCATTTCACCAGAGAAGGAAATAGTTGAGATATATTCCCAAGACATTGTCTCAAGTTTTGAGGAGTATGATAAGAGTATAATGAAGACTCTCAAAAATACTAAGAGGAAACTAGTGTTGAAAGGGTTGAAAACTAGTGGATTTCAATAAGGGAGGATGAATTATTTTCTCCAAAATTTTGAAGATGCTAGATTGGCAGATGTGGAGCCTTTAAATCTCCCTCCCACCTAGAAAAATTTGAGGACCAGGGAGGAGAAAATGGCTAATAGGCTCAATATATTTCTGGTGTCTAAGCTAATCTTGGTCAAAATAGTCAAAAATGTCAAAAAGTTCAAAATAGTCAAAAATGTCAAAAAGTTCAAAATAGTTATTTCAAAATAGAACTTTGATAAAAGATGCAAAGAAGATCAAGCTTTCATTTCACCAGAGAAAGATAATTCCATCTCCTTCATAGTTAGGTTCTAATCTTTGTCGTTTGATTGTCAAAATATTTGTGTGAGTCGTATTTGAGTCTCGAAACCCTCCCATGCCATCAACGCATGCACCCACTATAACCATGATAACCTTTTGTGCATAAAATCACAAACTAAAAAAAAATCAACATTGGCCCCATTCACAGGTCACTAGGCGCACGATCAAATTAGAGAATTATTTCCACTATCCAATCACAACCTTGTAATGGTACCATTAGCATGACTACATATATGCCAAATATTTCATTAATTATAGGGGCTATAACTTAACATTCAAACATAGATTTTAGTGGGAAAAGTGGCATACTTTCATTAACTCCAATTAAGGTAAGAAAATATCACATTAAATATACACATTGGTAGATGGAGTTTTCTTAGCCAATATGGGCTCCTAATCCTCTCTTTGGGAGTTGGGTCATCCCATCAAACCCTAAACCAAATTTTTTTTGTGAGTCATATTTGAGCCTCGAAACCCTCCCATATTGTCAATGCATGCATCGACTATAACCATGTCAAAATTCAGTGCATATGAGCACAAACTGAAAATATTTCAATGTTGGCCCCATTCACAGGTCAGTCGGTGCGCGATAAAATTAGAGAATAATTTCCACTAGATAATCACAAATTTTTAATGGTTCCATTATCATGACTACATATAGGAAAAATATTTCATTAATTATAGAGGCTATAATTTAACATTCAAACATACATTTTAGTGGGAAATGTGACATACTTGCATTAACTCCAAGTAAGGTAAGAAAATTTCACCTTAAATATACATGTTGGTAGATGGATTTGTTTTAGCCAATGTGGGCTCCTAATCCTCTCTTTAGGAGTTGGGCCATCCCATCAAACCCTAAACCAAAATATTTTTGTGAGTCATATTTGAGTCTTGAAACCCTCCCATACCATCAATGCATGCATCCACTATAACCATGTCAAATTTCAATGCATATGAGCACAAACTGAAAAAATTTCAACGTTGGCCCCATTCACGGGTCAGTCGGTGCGTGATAAAATTAGAGAATAATTTCCAATAGCTTATCACAACTTTTTCATGGTTTCATTATAATGACTAAATATAGGCCAAATATTTCATTAATTATAGGGGCTATAATTTAACATTCAAACATATATTTTAGTGGGAAAAGTGACATACTTGCATTAATTCCAAGTAAGGTAAGAAAATATCAAATTAAATATACATGTTGGTAGATGGAGTTTTTTAAACCAATGTGGGATCCTAATCCTTTCTAGGAGCTGGGTCATCCCATAAAATCCTAAACGAAAATATCTTCATTAATGAATTTCAACGTTTTATAACAATTCATGTGTGTGTGCATGAATTCATAATTACTGTCTCATTTCGTTTTGAGATTTATCTCTATTCGGTCGTGCCTCTTTTGATCATTGTTCATGTTTGTATCACCAATCTGAGTATTAATGTCATTAATTTAGTTTAGTTTGTATGTTAATCTAATTTAGTTTGGTTTATAGGTTAATTTGGTTTGTAAATATTTGTTGATCAATTGTAAAACAATTGGATTTTTTCTCGAACAACCCTCCCATAAGTATTCAATTATTAATATTTATTACAACAACAATTAACAAGATGATGTAGCATAGGATATCAAAAAATGAAATAAAACTTAAAAACATATAATTAACCCACATAAAAAATTATTTAAAGAGAATAATTCATACAAATTAAAATATCTAGTTATGTACCTCATCCAACGCAACATTTGTATCATCCTTCTTTTGTATATTGTTCTTGATCATCCACCTCGACATATATATCAACATCTAGTTCAAAGACAATGTTGAAAGGATTTATGATATCATCATCATCATCATCAATGTCATGCTCGAGCATATCTTCATCAATATCATCATCAAGAACTGGAGCATTGTCTCCTACGCCTGGTACATCTTCTTCGTCTTCTTCATATGTCGACCCATATTCTTCCTTCTCTATCTCTACATCATCTTCTTATTCAATATCGTCTTCTTGATCTACAATATACTTTACTATCCTTCCTCTTGGATGATATCTAACAACAAATTACCAATCCCTCTTACATGGAACCTTTGAGTAAAAGACTTGTTCACATTGACTTGGAAAAACATAGAGGTCATTTTCTTTTTCAAAAACCGTTGTTTTAATCATCATAAATCTTTTGGCATGCTAAATAACAGTTCTTTCCTCATCATTTTCATGCATTTGTAACCTATACTATTTGACATCAAACAAAACTAATTTGAAGGAATTAAAGTCACACTCAATTATATCATTCAAAAACCCATAGTATCTATTTTAATATTCTCTAGGACGTCTACCACTCCTAGAGGAAACATTAGTGACCTAGAATACTATAGTTATCCCACTATCATAATTTTTCATGGTTCCATCCAACTATTTGATGCGAAATGTACGACCATTGCACCACATAGCCTTGTGGTGTTTGAACTGCAATATGTCATACATGTAAAAGATGTATTGTCAATTAATAATAAACAAATTTATATAACTTGGAAAGTATAATATGAAAAAAACACCTACATTCACATTATTATAATATAAAATAATTGAATAAAATGGGTGAATTTTATTTCCTTTCCATCTTTCAAACAATATGATAAATCTATTTCCCTCTGTGTAACATCGAAATCTCCATTACAACAATCTTCTCTAACCAATTCAGACAGTTCTTTCCATGATAACCTACCGCCATGTAATTTTTTACATCTATCAATCCATACCTTCATCCAATCAATATTGTTTGCAATGTATAAATGTAGTGCATCCCAATCTTGAGCAACTGACCAATCAAAAAATCACAATTCACCAATATTAAATATTAGTTATAACCATGGTAAATATTAATAAGTGATGAAAGAATAAATATTAAATGAGTATGATCATATACACAAAAAAACAAAAAAATTATATTAATTACAAATATCCACTATTTAATTACCTCTCACTTTCTTCATCATACCTTTCCCTAACATCTGCTCCCCTTCAAATTTTTTAATGGAGTTCACATCCCAAATGCAATCCACTCATGCATAGCTTACGCTGCTAATTTAGGAAGAAAATGACTAATATACACCATGTTTTATATACCATATATCTGTAACATACCCAACCACCCACAGGCTGGGGCATGCTACCAACAAGCCCACCCTTGGACTTCTTACTCTTATCGATACCTTATTTAATTAATAAGAATGCATAAGATACAAGATTTAGTGACATGCACAACAATATCCAACAAGCATGCATAATCTAAGATTTAGTTAAATGATAATTAAAATACACAGCGGAATACATTCATACACAGATAATAACATCACAACAAAGAGCACTTATCTTTATAAAAAGGCAACACCAACTAGCTACAGACCAAGGACATTCCACCCAACCATAGACACCACTACTCCAAATCTCAATAGCAGTGTCACCCTCAATCTAGGGCTATGAATCCACAAGGATAGTTCCAAGGTGTATGTGGGTTCCCAAACCAGTTAGCTCTCAAGATCTCATAGGTTTCCCAACACCCACAGCAATACAAGTACCCAACTCTCTTCCACCAAGCATGTACCACCCAAGAGAATGGACCTCCACCCTTCTCTGTCATGCACTCCCTCAGGCAGTCATTCTCCTTTTTCTGGGGCCTCCATCATAGCTGGTCCAAAATCTCAATGCTAGAACTCTCAGGACTCACAGTTGTGAGAAAAAATGGGCATAGGAAAATGCATCTCAGAAATGCAGGCCCCAATTCTTGGATGGATTGCACCAACGACCATTACAACCAACTATCCCATGGCTAATCTTTAGCAGTTCTATTCCCTTTCCCAAACCAAGACGCGGATGAGGGTGGATCGATGAATGGGTGAGTGATTGCATGAAATTGCATGAGGGAAATGAATGAACGTACATGAAAATCAGTGAACAAGTCATCAGTTGAACCCCCCCATCAGACTAGAGGTGAGTTTAAGTAACTTCATGGGGAATCAAGAACCTCCTGACCTTCCCCAAGAATCTCACGTAATCGATCCCCTCCCTTAGGAAAAAAGGGTAATTAACATAAGAATAAACATGTATCCCCTCAAGCCCCCTCTCTTGTGGAATCATAGCCCCCTATAACTCTAGTCCTTGTCCATCTAGCATCCAGCCATGTATTTATTATTAATAAAGATAGAAAACATTACATGTATTGGGCACACTAGCCTTTTAATAATTGTTTGGGCACCATGGCCTTTCAGCATTGTAATAATACATTATTTAAAATGGGGGTTCAAAACCTGGGGTGTTACATCCCTTCCACCTTATTTTGGCACTGTCCTCAATGCATATATAAAATAGAGATCAAAATATCAAATTTATTCAAAAATATGTGGGTAATCTACCCGCATGGAATCTTCATGCTCCCAGGTAGCATCTTCAGGACCATAGCAGGTCCACCGAACTTTTACCAGCTCTATAACTCGATTCCAGAGCATTTTGACTTTTCTGTCCAATACCTGCACTGGCTGAACCTGAAAATATCCCTTCGTCTCTACCTGAATTAGATGCCAATCAATAACATGTTTAGGTTCATGTACATATTTCTTTAGTAAAGATACATGAAATACATTATGCACATTCATGGAAGCAGACAATGCAAGAATGTATGTAACTGGCCCTATTCTTTCCAATATTTCAAATGGACCACAGAATCTGGCTGCCATCTTTGTACAACTACCCAATTTCAAAGACGTTTTCTTGGGCTTCACTTTCAAAAGTTCATGCTCCCCGACTTTAAATTATCCAGCTGTCCTGTTCTTGTCTGCATAAACTTTATGTGTATCATGAGATTCCTTTAAATTCTTCTCGATCTTAACCATCTGGTCTTCCATGTCCTTGAGAAAATCCGACACAAGTACAACTCTATATGTTGGGTTGTCCCAACTTACTAGAGTATCACATTTCCTACCATACAAGGCCTCAAATGGGCTCATTATTAATGAATCTTGATACCCATTATTATATGAAAACTCAACCAAGCGTAAGTAATCTTCCCACTTAGATGGCTTATCCATCACATACATTCTCAACATATCTTCAATTATTCGATTGACTCTCTCTGTTTTCCCATCTGTCTGGGGATGATATGTTGTGCTAAATTTTAGATTTGTGCCAAATCCTTTAAACAATCCCCTCTAGAAATTGGAGGTAAACTTCATAACTCTATCTAAGATGATTGTCCTAGGTATCCCATGTAACCTAGCAATTTCCTTCATGAAAATTTCTGCAATATTAGTCGTTGTATGCATTGTCTTCACAGACACAAAATGAACAGCCTTTGTTAATTTTTCAACCACCACCATGATTGGATCATGCTGCTTATTCATTCTGGGTAATCCTATGATGAAATCCATGGTGATCACTTCCCATTTCTTCTCTGGGATTGGCAATGGATGTAGCAAACCCGTTGGGTGCCTATGCTTAGCCTTCACCTTTTGACATTCCATACATCGAACGATGTAATCAACAACATCCTTCTTCATTCCCGGCCAAAAGAACTAGTTGCTTACTGTTGTAATTGTTTCCTAGTAACCGGGATGTCCAGCATAAGGAACATCATCCATTTCCTTTAGTACCAAATTCCCTGGTTCTCTAGAGCTAGGAACATAGATTCTATTTTTATGCATGAGTAATTTGTCTTCCCTTATCTCATACTCCTTTATTTTCTGTTGTACATTTCCTTGCTGTAATTTTTCCTTTACCTGTAGGTAATGTTGATCTGTAACAAGACCATCTAAAATTCCACTCTTCAAGTCTGACTGATGCATACTGACAGCAGTAGCATTCATGTGATTCACTCTTCTATTAAGAACATCGGAAACTTTATTCTCCTTTCCTTTGATATGCTCGATATCGAAGTCATATTCACTTAGAAATTGCATCCATATTATTTTTCTGACATTCAAGGTCGTTTGTTCAAAAATATACTTCAGGCCAATGTGGTATTTCCTTAATTCGAATTTCTTCTCCATGAGATAATGCCTCCACATCCTCAAGGCATGAACAATGGCAGCAAGTTCCAATTCATGTGTGGCATAGTTCCTCTCACGTTCCTTAATATTTATAGACTCATATCCAATAACATGTCCATTTTGTGTGAGGAATCCCCCAAGTCCTTCCTTACATGCATCTATACATACCAAAAAAATTTCATTTGGGTCAGAGATATTTAACACGGGTGCACTAGTAAGTAATTCCTTCAACAGATTAAAATTATTTTCACACTTGAGTGTCCATTCAAACTTTGTTCCCTTCTTTTGAAAAGAAGTGATGGGATGAGCAATCTTAGAGAACCCTATTATGAACCTTCTGTAGTATCAATCTAATCCCATAAAATATTTGACGTTTGACACATTTCTGGGTGTTGGCCATCCTCTAATGGATTTGATCTTCTCTAGATCTATTGTTATGCCTTGCTCTGAAATAATGTGTCCCAAGTAATGTATATTCTTTTGATAAAAAGAACACTTACTCAACTTGGAATACAACTGATGTTCTCTCAGTACTTGCAACACCAGTCTTAAGTGATGTTCATGCTCCTCTTTAGACTTAGAATAGATAAGTATGGCATCCAGGAATACTATGAAAAACTTATCCAAATAATTTATGAATATGTCGTTCATTAATCACATGAGGATAGTTGGTGCATTGGTCAGTCCAAATGGCACCACTACAAATTCATAATTCCCATACCTGGTCCTAAAGGTTGTCTTATGAATGTCTTCTTCCTTGATTCTTACCTGATGGTATCCTGCCCTCAAATCAATCTTTAAGAATATCTTTGCTCCTCTTAGCTAATCAAAGGGGTCATTAATTCAGGGTAGAGGATACCTGTTCTTTATAGTGTACTTGTTCAACTATCGGAAGTCAATACACAGCCTGAAGGTTCCATCCTTCTTTTTGATAAAACGTATTGGTGCTCCCCAAGGTGAAACACTTGGATGTATGTACCCTTTCTTCAACAATTCCTCCAACTTCATTTGTAACTCTTTTAACTCTGGTGTGCTCATTCTATAAGGTGTTTTTGACACTAGGGAAACTCCTGGCACTAAATCAATTGAGAAATCTATCTCCCTTCTTGGTGGCAATCCGAGTATTTATTGGAATACATATTCAAATTCCTGTAGTACCGAGAAATCTTCGAGGCTTGGCCCTTTTGTATTATCTGGCCCTTCCACATGAGATGCATACAATTGGCATCCTTTCCTAAAACATATTTTTATCTGTAAGGATGAAATATCCCTTATAGATATGGGTCTTGGAACTCCTTTCACAGTGCTCTGTTTTCCATTTCCATCAAGACATGTAAATGTCTTGTTATGATAGTCTAGGACAACATGATGCCTATAGAACTAATACATTCCAATCAGAATATCATAAGACCCCAATGGTATGATATTTAGATCAATACTAGTATTCATGCCATTAAGACTTATGGAACAACTTTTGACCATGTCATGGATTCTTCTTTTGGTTCCAATGGCTAATTGAACCAAACTTGCTATTCCAAGTTTAATTTTCCCCAAAGTAATCTATCCACTATCTTAGGATCGATGTAGCAATGACTTTCTCTTGAATCAATCAAAATAGAAACAAGTTGATTTATGATCTTACCTTCCACCTCGATCATATTGGATGGGTACTCTTCTTGTCGATCATTTAAAGCTACATAGATTATTTCCATATCTTTGATTATTGCAGCTTCTTGGAGGTTGTGCATAGTCTTCACTCTATACTTTCTGTGTGGGAAATCCTTGTACATGTGATATTCCTTGCATCCCCAACATTGGATTGTTGGTCTTCCCCTTTTTCCCAAGGAATCTTCCTTCTTGAAATATCCCTTAGCATATTGATCTTGATGATTTCTATTAGGCTCATTCCTATTGAAGGAAGGTTTGAATCCTTTCCTCCTCTGATCAGACTTCACATTTTTATTGTACTTCCAAGATTTCTGTAGAGATTCTCTTCCATGGCCTTGCTCATACAGGTATTTATCCTTCCTAATGGCCTCCGTCAAGGTATTGGGTTCATCATACTTGATATTTTCCTTATAAAAGGTTGGAAATCCACTTAGAAATCTCTCTATTTTCACTTTCTTATCACCATTGAACCTGACATACTTTAAAAATCCCAAGAACTTCTTCTCGTACTCTGCCATAGTTATGCTTCCCAATAGGAGTTCAAATAACTCCTGCATTTTCTTTTCATAGAAATGCTCTCAGAGGTACTCCTTCTGGAATTAATTCTTGAACTGCTTCCAAGTAATCCTACTCTCATTAATGTGCTCCACTTGCTTTAGTTGGTCCCACCACATTACAACTTTCCCATGTCAATGGTAGGTGGAAATACTAGCTTCCAGGTTGGATGAATAGTTATGCAACTAAAAATATCTCCTGATCCCAACCAACCATGCTTTGGAATCATCTTCCCTTTCTCTTTCACCCTCAAAGGAAGGTGGCTTAAGCTTCCTTAGCTCTCCTTGCAAACTATCTACCTCTTGTTTCCTTATTTGTTGTCTGATAGGAGACACCTTTGGACTGCTTATGGGATCTTCCGATGCATAAAACTTTCTTTCTGAATAAGGAGGTGAGTGGTGTCCATGAGCTTTGCTAGCACTTCTGGAATAACCAGCTCTTCCACGATCATCCCTTCTTTCATGGAACCTTCCATCTTCCTCTTGTATTGAGTTTGATCCCTTCTTCATTTGTCTCTGCAACTGATTTAAGCTCTGCAAAACTCAAGTATTTATCTGAATTTTATCTCTCATTGGTCTCTTGTTATCTGCTTTGTATCTCTACACTTCCATCTTCAGGCTTCTTACCATTTCTATTAACGTTTCCTTCTCCCCTTTTCCCTTGCGTCCATTGGACTCTATCTCTGCATTACCAACTCTAGTATTCTAGCCTTTGGCCTCCTTATCCTAAATGGAGGCTCCCTCACCTTCTTCTATTTCCTCAATACACATCCTGATTTGATGTGTTTAAACCCCTTAATTCTGCAAAATGTGCAAGCGACCATTTTGTTAGACTTATGCATATGATAAAAAAAATTGCCAAACCATGCTACAGGTCTCTTTCTTTTTTTTTGTTCATGGATATCATATCCCCATTCTCCAAAAATAATAGTGTCATGTTATCCTTGGCTAACAGAGAGTTTTATCCTATGTAGGCGCTTCCTTCAAACCACCTTCCCAGGTGACCATGACTAGAAACCGCGGCCAAATCCTTCCTTAGCACTTTTTTGTCTCGAAGACCACCAATTCGTCCCTTAGCCCTCCTTCCCTCAGCTCTCAATCTACATATGACCACGACCATGACCCTCCACTTAGCTGAAAAGGAACTTGTCCCGATATTTGCGCCTTTATAACTTTCAGTCGGGACCAGATCAATGGTCCTCGTCCTCTTTCATGATCAACGATTGAGATCCACTTCGGGAATCCACACTTCGGGTGTCTCAAATTTACTCTCTTTCCTCCTCCTGAAATGATTTTACTCAGAGTTCATGATATGCCTACAGGTGTCCTCCCATAGATCATTAGTTGTGAATTGTTTCATCTCTTCAGGCTTTACAAGTTTCAAACTTTCCTCTTGCATGTTCTCCTAAAGTGATTTTACCTGAAGTCGACGATCCTTTGACGTGTGTCTTCTGGAATCAATGGTCGATATGTAATATGGCCTTCAGGATTTTTCAACCCAATGAAACCTATCACATCCTTCCCCACTAGAATGCCCAGTCTTTAGACTGCATGATATTTCACCACGTGGTGAAATACTGGAAGCAGACACGTGGCCCAATCGGGCGGGTGACACGTGTCACGTTCTAATTGACATTTCCATACTCCATATGCTCAAAACTTACTGACATGTGGCACACATCCCATGTGTACACATCATCCCAGGTGACGTCCGCAAGCCATGTCACTAAGAGAATTCTAGGATCCACATCACCTCTAGGTGACATCATCGTGCCCCATCACTTCAGCTCTTCGGGCTTCAGGACTTTGGGAGTTTCCATATTGGCACACTTCCAATTCTCCCGAAATTCGATTTACCGAACTGGTCGAACTTCGACCATGTGTCTCCCTTATCGGACAACCCATATTAACCCCGAAATTCAGGACTTTGGCGTTCATAAGTTATCGCTGCAAGCATCAACGACTGCCATTCCTTCAGGCCTTCGGACTTCAGAAAACTCAAACCTCAACATTTTCCGAATTTGTTTTATCCAAAGCTCACGATATACTGACGTTGTCTCCAATGGATCGATGGCTATGATTACTTTGGGTCTTCGGATTTAAAAAATATCAACTTTCAACCTTCTCTTTTCCCCGAAGTGAGAGGATTTATTCCGCGTGTCCTCCTCGATCAGACAACTGAGATTCACTTCGGCTCTCCGGGCTTTGAAAATATTAATTCTCAACTTCTCCTAGCTCATTCTTTCCTAGAGTGCTTTCACCCAGAGCATACGATCAGTTGACGCATGTCCTCCTATGGATCGATGGTCCCGGGATACTTCTTCTCTTCGAAGGTTCGTCACTCGAGTACTAACATGTCACATCACTGCATGCCTTTCAATTTGTGGGGGGCACGCATTGATGGTTTGGAGTAACCTTCTTTTCACCCCGCAATTATCCTGATGCTGACACGTAACCTCTTGGTGAAACCATTGTTTGGATTATGAGACCGCCTTGGGAAATTATTTCCCATGCAAATTGGTTTCTTGAAATGCCTCATGTTCATTGATCTCACTCTCCAATGGGATTTGACGATTGTGACCTTATCCCTTGCTTCGTTTTCATCGAACAACCCTTGTTCACCTGTCCTTTGATCCAACGATCTCGGATCTCTCTTGATCCTATAGTGGGGATCGCTCCCGAATTCTAGGGGTGACAATCATGACCTTCGAACCCCTTATAATGGATCTCTGACGATCTAACTCCTGCGTATATTCTGCAACGCCATTCATCTTGAGATTTTCAACTTCATGGTCAGAGTTCGATCTTGACCACGAGACTCTTACCAACAGACTCAGCCCATACCGGCCTGGTGTTTCAACCAAAAGATCTGATACCAAACTTTAACATACCCAACCACCCACAGGCTGGGGCATGTTACCAAAAATCCCACCCTTGGACTTCGTACTCTTATCAAGACCACTTATCTTTATAAAATGGCGACACCAACTGGCTACAGAACAAGGAAATTCCACCCAACCGTAGACATCACTGTTCCAAACCTCAATAGCAGTGTCACCCTAGAGCTAGGGCTATGAATCCACGAGGATGGTTCTAGAGTGTACTTGGCTTCCCAAACCAGTCATCTCTCAAGATCTCATAGTTTTCCCATCACCCACAACAATCCAAGTACCCAAATATCTTCCACCCAAGAGAATGGACCTCCACCCTTCTCTGCCACGTAGTCCCTCATGCAGTCCTTCTCCTTTTTTGGGGGCCTCTAGCACAGCTGGTCTAGAATCTCAATGTTGGAATTATTAGGACTCACAATTGTGAGAAAAACAGGGCATAGGCCAATGCATCTCAGATATGCAGGCCCCAATTCATGGCTGGATTCCACTAGCAACCATTACAACCAACTATCCAATGGATAATCTTTAGCAGTTCGGTTCCCTTTCCCAAGCCAAGATGTGGATGAGGGTGGATCAATGAATGGGTGAGTGAGTGCATGAAAGTGTGTGAGGAAAATGAATGAACGCATAGGAAAATCAATGAACAAGCCATCAGTCAAACCCCCCCATCAGATCATACATAGGTTTAAGTAACTTCGTGGGGAATCAAGAACCTCCTGTCCTTCCCCAAGAAGCTCACATAATTGATCCCCTCCCTTAGGAAAAAAGGGTAATTGACATAGGAATAAACACTTAGCCCCTCAAGCCCCCTCTCTTGTGGAATCATAGCCCCCTATAACTCTAGTCCTTGTCCGTCTAGCAACCATCCATGTATTTATTATTAATAAAGATAGAAAACATTAGATGTCTTGGGCACATTGGCCTTTTAATAATTGTTTGGGCACCTCGGCCTCTCAGCATTGTAACAATACATTATTTAAAATGGGGGTTCAAAACTTGGGGCCATCCACCATAGAACCCTCATGACATGCTCTTTCTCTAACCAAAGCCTTCAATGATTTCAAGTGCCTCTACACCATCCACATTGACCTTGTATGTACAGGTCCAGACATTTCAATCTCCTCAACTTGGTGTATGAGGTAGTGTTCTTATGCATTGAAAAATGATGGAGGTAGATACTTTTGCATTTCACACATTAGCTAAGGAATTTCTCTCTTCCAATACTTTATATCATCTTCATGGATTTCTTTCAATGACAACCATCTATAGATCATGACGTAAGAAAATAACATGTTTCAACAAAACATAATACATATTACATTACAAGTAAAACACATGTCATTAAGTACAACAAAAAATTGAAAAAATGTTTTCCATATATATTGCAGATACTTACCTCATGTGTTTTCCAAGATCATATATAACTTGTTTGATTTTTTTGTCGAAGTTGTTTGGGAGAGATAGAGGTAGAACATACTGTAACAATAAAAATGAATCATTACTTGTTTCAAAACTAGACAAAAAAAAAATAAATCTCAAAAAATGCATACGACTAATATATAAATATGAATACTAAAATTATTAATTACCTTAATGAAGGTATGCCAATCATGTGTTTTTACCCCACCAAATTCACCTTTCTTTATTAATATATTCTTTATGTTTGAGCAAAAACCTGTGGGAAATTTAATTCTTTGAATGACCTCTTTTACACCATTTATTTGTTGCTTTGTTAATAACCATGGAAGGTTATTTTTTTCTCCATCGTTGTTTGATTGGATCACAATTTTCATTGCATGATTAGCTTCTTGAATGTCATTACAAATTTTGACAATTTTTTCTTTATCCCTCTTGCCATCTATGATTCGCCATAATGTTTCTGTCAGATTCTTCCCAATATGCATTGTATCAAACAAATGAACTATTTTTAGCTCCTCATAGTAAGGCAACCTCATGAATTGAGTAGGATAACATTTCATTCCTTGTGGAAGCCCATTATTACTACCTTCATGACGATTACATTGATGAAGCATAAAAACAATCAGAACACTATTTATCAAATGCAGTAAAATAAATTGAATAATTAAAATAAAATTTCAAAACATGATTCCATTTACGATACATAAACAAAATGTGTACCTCAAGGATTATTTATGTCATATGCCAACTTCTATAGGTGAGGTGTCATTCTTTGTGGTTTTAGTTCAGTCTCTTGTTTCCCATTGAAAATATATTTTTCAGTAGTACGATACTTATGGTTCTTATAGAGGAAGTGTCTATACTCATCAAAAACCTCCTTTCCTAAACTTTTTTACCGACGATATTTCATATTAGAACCACAAAATGGACATGCAAATTTACCCTTTGTTTGAAGACCTACAACAGATGGATTAATGTGAATTAACATATGAAAGGATTATTTAAACAACATTCAAGATATCTTCAATTAATTATATACTATTCAAGCGTGCAATATGGAACGTTACATACCACAAAAATGTGTTAGTCCAGAAGCATCATGAATTGTCCATAAAATTATTACATAACATTGAAATCTCTTCTGCCCAATTGGTTTACAAATGTCATACATAGTGATGCCCTCCCATAAATTTAGTAGCTCGTCGATAAGAAGCTCGATATACACATTCATATCTTTAACTTGGTACCTACCTAATTGTTTGAAATTACATGAAATTAATACCATGGTATTTATATATACGTAAATAAATAAATAAAAATAATTATGCAAAAAACAAGACAAGTGAAAAATTTACATTCGAAAAATTAATGTAAACAAATACCTGGAACAATCATTGTCAACATTATGTGCTCCCTCTTTATTGACATCCAAGGAGGAATGTTATTTTTAATAACAAAAACAGGCCACACTGAGTAAACAGACCAAAGCTCTCCAAATGGATTAACACCGTCAGTTTCCAATGAAATCCTAACATTACGAGGTTCGTCTGTAAATTTTATCCATTTTGCATCAATTTTCCTAAATGCATAACCATTTGTAGGCATTCAAAGAATGCCATATGTTGAGAAAACATGAGAGGGGGGCGTGAATCAGTATTTTGAGCAATCAATTGGTTTTCTCTTTTCTTTCATTGAAAACCTTAGGTTACTTTGTAGAGACCAGCTATTGTATAGTCTTAAGAAAACATTAGTGCATTCAGAGATCTTATCATGAATTTATTCATTCATTAGATGTCTATTAAGAAGTAATTCAGTGCAGTAAATAAAAAATAAACCAACACACACGAGTAAGACACATGAACACCAGGATTTAAGGTGGAAACCCAAATCGGGAGAAAACCACCGTTGTCATTGTCTCTGTCTTCAATAATTATTATTAAGGAAACGTTTTACAACATTGTACTAGTGCAGACTCTTACTAGTATGCAGGCTTCTACCTGCAGAAGGCTCCAACCTTCTCTCGTTTACCAGCCTTTCCTGGAAGGGAGCTTCAACCCCCTGAAGATAGCACCA
>JZKD02S1673196.1:334266-376146 GCA_000966675.3 Picea glauca | reverse complement strand
GAGGGTTGTCTTGGCATGCAGCGTAGTCGCGTCGAAAGAGAAAAGCGGATTTTGAAAAGGCATTGGTAGTGGCTACCAGATGACTAAGGATGAGGGGAATGGAAATTGTCGAGGAGGTGATTCCGGATGAAGGAATGGAAATCCCCCCTGCGCACACCTTGTTCACGGTCCCGGAAAACTGGAACCCACGCTCGCACTTTGGTTTGGACAGCACCCCAGGAATGGCAAGCGGAACGAGCAACCACGGCGACAATAGCAAAGAAGAACCATACCCTCCTTGCTATGTGGAGGAGGAAGTTCCTCCTGAACCCACCAGAGTAGAAACGAGAGACAAAGAAGATGGAACGACCGCAGACACCAGTCAGGCACAACCACCCTCAGTCGACGGAGGCTATCTCAACCTCATCTTTGATGTGAGAAATCTCCTAGAGGACTAGACCTTCTGCATCATGAGGCTGGAGCAGAGGCTAGATATGTTCTTCATTGCACACTTAAGAGCCACACCGAAGAAACAATGCCCGACATGTGCCAGAGCTTACGCATTTCCAGCGCGATGGCGGCACACTGTGGATGACGACACTCACCATGGCTCTGAGGTTACTTGATGTCCAGACCCAGACTTTGCATGTGGTTTTGTTTTAATAGTATATGCATGTGGACAGATAGCTTTCTATACGTCTTAGTTTTAGATGAAAACATCAGTCTTATGCTGCGGCCTGCTACTCCTGGTTTCCTACGGGTGGGAGATAGTAGCGCAAATTTTGCTAATTACTGCCTACTCTGCAACTATGATGTTACATGGACAGGGATGTCCAACTGTCTCGGTTTCCTGCTCAAGCAGGACAGCTGGCATCCCCCACAGCTCTGTATTTTGTCAATGATAATATAATAGGCTCCAACTCTTTTTTACTTAAAAAAAAAAAACATATGATGGATCATTTAGTAGTTTAACACAGGATTTCAGAAAATCCTTTATGGTACTTACTTGTCCTAGGGGTTGTGCTTTTTTAGTGTGATCCAGCGATGAAGGAATCACCTACATTGTTACTTCTTGAGTATGTTGTGCAGTTGATGTAGATGCAATGTCTGGCTTCAAGAATTCTTATCTCGCTTGCTTGAATATCTCCTTTTCGTTTTGCGCATCAAACTTCTTTTGTGGTTCTTCATTCTTCTTCACCCATTGGTGTTGTGTTGGATCATGTCTTACTACATCATCTCCTATTTTAGCTCCTCCATGCGTAACTATGTTGATATTTCTTCCGTCATCCCTTGCTTCTGCATAAATCCATTAAACATTCTGATTGTTCTAAAATCTATTTTCATGGATCTTCCCCAATAGTGTCGGATAGTCTTCTGTGTCATGATCTGATGCGTGACAATACATACATGTCATGAGTGGAAGTGGAAATTCTCTTGCATAGTGTCCTGGTTACTGAAAGTTATGGAATACCACTGGTCCTATTCCTCTTCCAAAGCCTCCTCTACCTTGTCCTCCACCTCTATAGCTAGTTTGATCTCCTCATGGTGCATTGTATCGAGGCACTTGTTTGTACTACGTGGGATTATACTATGGTTGTGTAGTATTGTATTGTGGTTGCGCAGTGTTATATGGGGATAGTACTTGGTTAAATTGTGGTGCAACTTGCCCTGCCATCATTTCTTCCTACACCCTATATGTGTCTGATGTTTTTTCCCTCATCAGCTCCATTGTCCTGTAATCTTTGTCATCATTCCCTACTGACTTAAAAAAGTTGCAATATGAACTCTTAGGAATTGTTCGGTAGTTCCGCATCATTGCACAATGATATGGATCATTCCCATGTGTCTTACATATCTCACACCATAGTCCTCATGTTGGAAAAGGGTTTGGAAGTCTTGTTGCCATGTACCGCGTGAAAGTTTGGCATTCATTCTTGTGGTGTCCTTTTGTCCTAAATGTGGTACACCAAATAGCTTATATTTTGTCCTTACTCTTGTTCTGGTTTAATTTAAATTTTATATTCTTTAGTTCCTTCTTCAGATCCTCTATTATTGGATCTATCTTTTGACATTGGTTCTCTTCTAGTTGCAAGGCTTCCTGCATAGCCTTTTCCTAAGTTTGAAACTCTTGTTATCTCAAAGGGTATTTTAAGTGTAGTAGTTGGGAATTCACAAATAGGTGTCTATGTTGCATATATGTCATGAAATACTTCATCTTTCCCTTCAATCATTTGAATCTTTGGTCAATATCCTAGATAGATTCCTCTGGTTTCTATCTGATCTCTATAATCTCATTCATGTACTGATCCTTTGAGATAGGCTTCTGGAATTCATTTATTAGTAGATTCTTGATATCCACAATCATTATGGTTGTTCCTGGTGGACAGTTTGCAGCTAATCTCGTGTACCAATCCAATGTGTGGTCTCTTAGTGTGATGGCTAACTGCACAAGTTTTGTATCCTCATATGTGATCTTCTTTGCTTCCCAGATATTTTCACAGATGAAAAAGTGCTTCTTAGGGTCCTCATATGCTTCTTCCTTGAACTCTGGTAACCTGATGGTGGGATCATGTCCTTCCATCTTGAATGTTGAACTACTATCTCTGTGTAGTGTATATCCTTGACTAATGCTTCTTGAACCAGCTCCCCGAGTTTTTTCTCCCTGTGTAGATGTACTTCATGTTGTGTTTCTTCCATTGAAATTTGGTTGTCTAAATGGTGGTGTTCTTTCTGATGTATTAGTCGCACATGGGTTTATGGGTCCCACACTGACACTAATATGGATAGGAGTTATGCCTTTGATTTATGCTCTTAGACCTCTTGCCTTCCTTTCAGATGTCGCATGCAGGATTTCCTCAATATTCTCCACAGCCCAGAGATCCTCTACCTCTTCTTCATCACTTTCCAAGCCTTGCATCATGACTATGGCTCTCTTCTTATTGTTTTTCTTGTATTGGTAGGGTGCTCCACTATGCATTCTTCATGTTGTCACCGTGATTTTCTTGATCTGGTCTTCCTCCATCATGATTGGATCCAAGGAATCTTCCTTCTTTCCTTTATCCATCTCTTCCTCCATTTCTCCATCTCTTGTCAATTCTTCCCCCCTTTCCCCATGCACGCAAGAAAGTTTAGATGTTTGATTCCATTGTCATTACACATTTTTTATTCAATAACATCTTAATGGAAGTATACAACGATTTGATATACCTATCTCTGGGTCCCTTCAAGAACTCTTGTTCTGTTGTGTTGTAAGACTTTGTGGTATCTACTACAAATTATGTGATAAATCATGCAATAATGTTATCTAACAAGAAATCTACTACGCGTGTAAATTTATTGTCAACTTGTTGTAATTGCGTGATCTCCACAGAATTCCACTCTAGCTATCTGATCCTACTTAAAGGGTGGTTTTATTTCAACCTCAATATCCACTCCTACAACACATGTGGGAAATCATAGAAAAATACTTCATGTGAGTCGTTGAATATGTACTTTTCCAGATATTTGCGCAGTATTAACTTCGGGTTTATGTTATCCTTCTGTGAAAATTCCAACTCCTTTGTTTTCAACTAGCTCTCGATATTTTCCTTTGTTGGGTTCCATGGTCTAAACATCCCCTTTTATATCCTCATTCTTTCTAACATTTTCTCACCATATCTGACATTATTTTCACGATTCTTCAGTAGATTTCATTCATTCAATCTCATTATGTTCCAGCCGGAAACAAAACCATTTGTTGGTTACTTACACTCTTTCTACCATTCTGGGGCTGACCCAAACCCCTCTAAAAATATCCGCCCCTCTGGTAAACTAGAAGGAAACGCGGTACACAAGATGCATTGTGCAGTCTCACCCGAGATAGTTCTATTGCTGGCTGCAACGCTCAAGTGCTTACAACCAAGGAATGAGTGGGGATATGGGATTAAAATATGTGATATTCATTAGTTACCTTAACATTCATATTATATTGAATATCTTGTCATTCTTATTCATGCATGCAACTAGCAAATCTAACTAGTCATTCACACATTTATCTAACCTCTATTCATTGACAGTGAAGGAAATACACAATATTCAATCACATAAAACATTATCTACCATGGTTCACCCCCTCTTGGGATACATCCACAAATATTTGGTTGCTCTTCTCTTTTATTATAGTGTTTCCAAAACTACAGTGCCTCGTGCATTACAATTCCCCACCAGTGGGTTGAGATCTACAATGAGGCAGACTAGATCACACCAATCTTCTCAGCCTATGATCTAACCCTCAAAATCTACCCTTATTTCCTCTCCCCAACTCAACATCTTACAAAATAGATCATACTTACATTCATTCCCTCCTCAAACAACATAGTAACAATAATCAACCAAAAAGGAACCATATTCCCACACGAACAACCAACACAACACACACACCAACCCCCGAACTAGACCTCATAGGTGCCTACTTATACATAATTTTGGCTTACTAGCCATTACATCCTCTTACCTAAACCCTAACCCTATCATGGTTGGGTCTTCTTGCATGAGCGCCCCACATGCTTTCCTTGTTTGCATGCACATCTGTCTTGGACGTGCTACTTCTCCTACATGTGCATATGCCTTACACGTGCTACTTTTCCTACATGCGCATCTTATTTCTTCATGATTCTTCTCCTGCCAATAGTATTTCTCCCACATCGTGATTTTCTCCCGAACTGGTCCTATGCCTAACAGGGACCAAAACAAGTACATATGCAACCAATGGAAGGAAACAGGTTGAGAAATGGGTAAAGAAATCAGCAGTACCCATGCCGATGTTCGATCCATGAGATGAAACAGAGACCTATAAAAGGACAAGGGAGGAACTAGTACGAAAAGAGTGGGAAGCATCAACATATTTTCCACTAGATATGGTGGATAGGCCTCCCACTGATGACCATGCCATGACCAAAGGATCACTGGAGAAGGTAAGTACCTTAAGAAATTTTTTGAAGAGTTTCCCAGAACTGGTTGAAGATGAAAAGGAATTGCATACATTATGTTATATGGTCAATCATTGCGCTCAAGTAAAGTTCATCCCTACTGAAAAGAAATTAGTGAACCAGTTATTGTGCAAGAAAGAAACCAATGGAGAGTTCAGGTTCAATGCACAGATTGGAGAATACGACATAAACAATGCGATCTTAGATTTGGGATCTGACGTGAACATGTTACCTAAGAAGACATGGGAAATGATGGGGAAACCCATGTTATTTTGGTCGCCCATTCAATTGAGATTAGCAAACCAGTACAAAATAGTCCCTATTGTCTGATTAACAGGAATGCCTGTGAATATAGATGGAGTGTGCAGTGTCACAAATTTTGAAGATATTGATATTATGGACAACATCCAACCATACCCAACATTAATGGGACTAGAATGGACCTTTGATAACTAATCCATTATCAATATGAATAGGAGAGAGATGTTATTTGAAGTAGGAGAGTTGAAAGTTACTATGCCATTGGACCAAAAAGAAGGAACAAGGTACATAGAACCTATGAAGGGAGATGAAATTGAAAACCTATATAACATGAATACGATGATGGATGACTATGTTAACCCCACCATAGATGGTGTGTTAAGTTGGAGAAGCATTAGTTTGTGTACATTAGATTCAGAAGCAGGTCTAGAAAATTGGTAGCGAATAATGCATGAAATCTCAACACGGTGATGTGAACGCATGACCAAATCAGTACGCTAGACTGGAATAGAACTAAGAAACCCTCCTAAGTATGATGGATTGACATATATAATAAAAAGTATACACACATTCTAGGTACAGGTACCAGAACAATAGAGGATACTAGCATTGGACATTGTATTAAAGGCCACCCGATCTAGATGGTGGATGACACACAAAGAAAACATAGAATATTGGAAACAATGTAGGAGAATAATACAAGTGAGATTCAATACTCATGTGGGAGAAATGAAACCAAATTACACCAGGGAAGAAAACCAACACATCTTGTTGTGTAGTGTAAAAAATCATGGAATTCGGTACCATGGAAAGAATGGACACACAGGTTCATACATACCCTTGACACCATCCCAAAGAACTGGTACCTAGAACTGGAAATGTGTAGAGATACAACAGACTGGGATTACATAACTCAAGTATTACATGTAACATTCACCTTTTAGAATGAGTTGCCCCTAATAAGTACAACGCTTCAGGTGATTAAACATAAAATATTCACCAAAGAAGAATCAACGAAAGTAATATGTGTATGCAGCACACAAAATGCCTCCATGACAGTTCACAATTTATTGGAATGTTACAATGTGACACAGGAGGATCAGGATGATGAATATCCTAGCAGTATCCATGTACCGAAAACAGATGGGAAAGAAACAATAGAGGGCCCAGAGCAGGAATCCACAACATACATGCGTCCAGTCAAGACATGAAAAGTTCATATTGGGACAAATGAAATCCCTAAGTTTGCATAGATAGGAGACTATTGGGATGAGGAAACCATAGAAAATATAGAATATCTACTGCGTGAATACTAAGACCTATTCCCAACTACATTCTCAAAGATAAAATGGATAGCAGGAAATCTAGAGGAGATGAAAATCCCACTGAAATTAGGTGTTAATCTAGTGAAGCAAAGACCCTACAATATGAACCCAAGATACAAAGAAAAGTTAAAGGAGGAAATAGACCAAATGCTAAAAGAAGGAGTCATCAAACTGGTAGAGGAATTGGAATGGATAATTCCCATGGTGGTGCAAGAAAAGAAAACAATGGGTATAAGAATCTGTGTCGACTTGAGGAAACTGAATGATGTATGCCTACACGATCAATTACCAACACCATTTATAGATGAAGTACTTGAAAACATAGGCATACAAGAAGCATATTCATTCACAGATTGTTTCTCAGGCTACCATCAGATAATAATTTCACAGGAAGATATACGTAAGACTACATTCGCGACAGAATGCATAAGTTTTCAATACATAGTGATGTCGTTTGGGTTAAAGAATGAACCTATGAAAGGTATAATAGTTGATCCTGCAAATATTGCATTTATTTTTGACTTGCAACCACCCACATCATTCAAATAGTTGCATGAAACACTGGATCATATAGGGTATTATAGGAAATTTATCAAAGGATACACATAGATTACAACACCAATGGAAAAGTTACTGAAAAAAGAAGTGAAGTTCCAATGGAATGAAGATTGTCAGAAAGGACTGGAAACACTAAAACAAAAGTTAGTAGTTGTGTCAATCTTAATTTTCCTAGACTGGAACAAGGACTTTCATGTACATGTCGATGCATCATCAATATCATTAGGCATGATCTTGTCATGGCCAGGAGAGGGAGACATAGATCATCCAATAGATTTTACAAGCATGAAACTATCAACAATGGAAAAAAACTATACCACAATGGAACACGAGGTATTGGCTATCATCTATGTGCTACAAAATTTCAGACACTACTTACTAGGATCACACTTTAAGATGTACACAGACCATTATGCGATAATATATCTGGTCAACAAGCTAGTGCTGGGGGGACGGATATGCATATGGATCCTATTGTTCCAAGAATATGACTTAGAAGTAGTAGTGAAACCAGGTAAACTAAATGTAGGACTAGATCATTTGTCACGCATCATCTCAGGAGAAGATGCAGGAAACCTAGATGACAGCTTGCCAGATGCACAATTATTTTCGGTTAATATGGTGGACGATTATTTTATAAACATTGTATAGTTATTAAGTACAGGGATGGCCCCCTCAGACATGATGGTTTCTTAGAAAACGTAGTTGGTAGTAAAGGTTTCAAACTACCAATTGATTGTAGGAATCCTATATAAACTGGGCGTAGATGGAATATTGTGATGTTGTGTAGTCGAACACGAAAGACCAATTATATTGGAAGAAGTGCATGACGGGATAGCAGGAGGACATTATGAAAGAAATTCCACCGACCATAAGGTCTTATGTGCAGGACTATGGTGGCCTACACTCCAAAGGGAAGCAAATGAATACTCTTAGACATGTGATGTTTTTCAAAGGGTCATAAATCCCTCTAGAAGGGATTATATTCCAATGAATCCACAAGTTACATTATAGGTTTTTGATAAGTGGTCCATAGAATTTATTGGACCCATCAACCCACCAGCAAGAAGATCAAGGGCTAGGTACATCATTAAAGTGACAGAATATCTGACTCGATGGGTAGAAGTCGCACCAGTTACATATTGTAGCATAGAAATTGTTGCGTACTTTTTTTTTGAGAACATAGTAACTCGATTTGGATGTCCAAGATTATTGATGAGTGATCAAGGGACACACTTCATCAATAATACCATAGCATATTTGACCGAATAATTCCAAATTTACCATCATAAAAGTATGTTGTACCACCCACAAGCTAATGTCACAATGGAAGCATTCAACAAAATCCTAGAGAATGCAGTGAAAAAAATATGCCACATAGGAAGAGATGATTGGGACTTAAGAGTCCCTATTGTACTATGGGCATAAAGGACAACCAGTAAGAAATTGATAGAGAAAACACCTTTCAGGTTGGAATACGGGTAGGAGGCAGCAATGCCAATGGAGTTTATTGTACTGAGCCTGTGTGTCATATATATCATGGATCTCTCAGATCCGGGCACAATACAGGAACAACTATCACAACTGGTACAACTTGAGGAGGATCGAGTGATCACAGGATGTCACCAACAACTTCAAAAGGAAAGGGAAAAATGATGGCATGATAGACACATTAAGTTGAAAAAAATCCAAGTAGGTGACTTGGTTCTAATAGATGATAGAAAATTTAGGTAGCACCCAGAGAAATTATGTATGCACTGGTTAGGACATATGTGATCAAGGAGGTGATAGAGGAAGGTGTTGTGTAGTTGGAAAAACTTAACGAATAAGCATTGAAAGGAAGGGTGAACGATAGTAGGGTAAAACTCTATCAAGAGGGTCGACAATCTTTGCAGTAGGAGGAACCATGCAACAACAAAAAAAAGGAGAATGTACATAGAAGGAATGACAATGGGAACTACATAGAGAGGGGAAATTGTACAAACCAAGGAGACCTGATGCAAAAGCGATAAACTATTCCATATTAATTTCATTTTCCCACATGACAAGACCGTTGAAAGTACATCAAGGGTGGAAACAACAGTTACAGATGGATAAGGACAGTCATAAAATGGTCATTATAACAAATAATAAATTTTCCATAAAGCCAAGTCATAAATCCACCATAATGATAGGGAATAAAAGTAAAACATTGTCGATACGCATGATAGAGGGTTAGTACATGGCAGAAATACAATAATGGATTTGGAAATAAAGAACCATTAACACAAACACCTGTCATGCTATGGGAAGATGAGACAGGAGTGAAGGCATGAAGACCAGTGCACAACTGGAAAAAGGGTATAAAAGTAGCTAGGGCTTCCACACGTGGGTTATTGTTACTTAGAATTACAGTAAAAATAGAGAGCACGTAGATAGAATTAGATACATAGCTACAACACCTATCAAAGACTACTTAACTGCAGAAATGGTGCCACCCAGAGCCACAGGAGAAGTAGCACCTATACCAAGGAAGAGTCGTAGCAGAGCTCTAATAGTCAAACAAGAGATTGAGGAAACCCCTGGCGCATCCTCAACGAAGATGAGGTTTCCTTGTGACTACATACCACCTAGAAAGGATGAAGCCCCACCGATCACAATGAAGAATACTCTAGACTATGCATTGGTGACCCCAAACATTCCATAGGAAGTCATCATTGATGAAGACATGCTAGGGAAGGTACCCCAATTGAAATATGTAGACCATGAAATTAAATATGTGGTGAATTTCCCTGAACTCGTGGCCCATGAATACTTGGAACGCAAAGTAGATCCACTTACACAACAGAGCATACTAGTAACTAAGGTTTGGGCTAGAGGATTGGAGTGAGCAAGCCTACTCAACCTGTTCAACATCCCACACTTCAGATGCAACAATGAAGACAATGCATGTGTTAAAATTCTCGTATCCTGCATGTATGGGGGATACATGTGGCTAGATAATCCAATCTCTATTTATACAAATTTGATAGCAAGAATCACTGGATTGCCAACACGTGGGGAAGACTTTTCTCTATTAATCACAGACAAAAAGAAATATAGAGAAAATTCAAAGGCTATGTGAGTGAATTTTCACATGGCTAGAGGGGTATGAGGCATGGATGTTCCAAGTATATGTGAACTAACCTTTCGAATAGCGACACAGATGTTAGAATGCAAGCTACTACGCAACTGGAAGAAAGATCAAGTACCAACATGGGTAATAGTTGTGGTAGAAAAATGTGTAGAAGGCACTACAATGAGTTGGGTGCCATTCATATTTAACCAGTTCCTATTGGAGTACAAAGAATCCCAAGATAAGGGAATAGAGTTGCACTACCCCTAGCTCCTAATTTTGATTGCCTTCACAGCATGGGGAGATCCAGAGAATGCACAATTCTTAGGACTGAGAGGGAATCCATGCGTAGCGGCAAAGTACCAGAATTTTTGGTTTTCAACAAACAAGAGGAGACAAATGGACACCAACATAGAATTTTTTCTATATGATGAAATGATTCGACATTGTATCAACAACGCACCATGCATGTCACCATAGTTGGTGGAGGCATATGGACCAGTCATGGAGTTTTGTGCAGACATGCATCACATGTACATTAAATCTAGGAAGGATCCAAGGGGGGAGTGGGTCCAAACAAAATAAAAGATAATGGAAAAAGACATCCAACTAGTCATGCCGGATTGGGAAATAGACTGGAAGGTCTCAACACAAGGGGATACGATAGCACAATAGGGGAACATTGAGGTAGCACAGTGCATAGATATAGAGATGGACCATCTAGACAATGGGGAAGATGACACCAATCAAGGAAATGGCACGTAGGACGCATGAGAAATAGAACCAACAGACCAACCTCCACATCCCCCACCTAAGATAGGGAAGAAATGGTAAAACCAAAGAACAGTTTCATCTGCACGGAAGAAGATAAAGGCACAAAAGACACCAACCATATACACACTAACAGATGATGACATGGATAGAATTGGCTACTGACTAAGGGATGCCACGAAGGAAGTTCTCAAAGAGACCACAAATAAATAGGAAGAACTACAAATAAAAGTGCAGGACCAATGTATGATGTTAAAACAATTATTGGAAACATTATGAATGGCACTTGCGCAAGGACCTGTCACAAGCCAAGAAGGAATTACAGAGTAAATACAGACTGTGGTACTAGCACAACTGATATCTAAGCATAGAGTGATCCATATACTATTAGAGACAATCGGGTTACCCAACCTCGAAGTATAAGAGAAACTAAAAGGACTAAGTCACATGGACCTAGTCATGTCACAGATTCCTATGGAATTATTACATGGTTTGCAAATAGGGATCATGTAGGAACTATGTTTTTGAGAAGACACTACATCCATTTAATTAAATAAAGAAGAAGCTGAGAAGATGGAACTACAGAAGCAATGTACCACTGCAATACAAGAAACGTGCACAATAGAAAAACAAGTGGAACTCACACAGAAATAGAAGAGAAATGTTGAAGGAAATGCATAGAAATCATTGAAAGAGAAGAGTAAGGTAGAAGTCGGGGCCGAGAAATCCTTGAAAGAGAAGGGTGAGGCAAAAGCAAAGAATGATAGATCTTTGAAATAAAAGGATGAATTCAAACAATTGGAAGATAAAATCCAAGAAACGGTCCAGAAACTATTCAAAGAAGTCCCATAAGTACCATTGGTAGTAGATGTCATAGTAGAAGAGAAGGTATCCAAGATCAGCATAGTCATCAAGGGACTCCAGAACAAAATCACCGAGTTGGAACTGCAGACAATGTCAGGGACACCACCAGAAGAAAGATAAAAAAGGGAAAGGATGACTCAGACATCGGTGGCAAAGATAAAAATCTTAAAACATGAGTGCATAAAGATGTGTGACAAAGGTACATGAATTTGGACAGAGCTTGCTACCAAACCAGAGTTGCAAGCACTGGAAGAGAAAATAAAGACTACGCAGGAGCAATTGCATCAGGCCAATGAGCACGTAAATAATCTACCACTAGTAGAAAGAATGACATCCACCTAGATAATAGGAAATTATACAGTGCAGTGGAACATATGAAGGAAGAAAAGAGGAATATCACACAAAAATTACAACCACTATAGGACAAATCCCTCTAGGTACTTTAAGGACTAGATAATGCACAAAGCACTATGACACTAGCAACACAAGACACTGAGGCCAAACTTACTATTTTGACAGTGCAGGCGATGGAGGAAATCTTGAACAAGGAAGTAGAACTAACAACAGTAGTACAGGAAATAAAGGACACCCTCCAAAAATTTACCGAGACATGGAGGATCATGACACAACAGGCCTAAGTGGCTCGAGATGAGCCACAGGTAAGTGTTTAGGGCCTATTGGGAAGGTACAAGGAGAAGTGATGAGGTATAGGGAAATACAAAGGAATGGAGAAGGAAAAATAATATAAATAATATCAAGAAGACAGTGATGAAAAAGAATATCAAGAATAGAAAGAAGATCAATAAAGAAGATAGAGGAAAGAGGAGAAGACATGAGGACAAGAAAGAACAGCTAGCACAAATTTTGGGAAAACTAGAAGAGCATGAGTTGTATCCATCTCATAATGATTTGTCGCCATTCGAGCATGAGTTGTAGCCAAATCATAATGAGGTGTCAAAAGGCTCTATTCATAATGTATAAATATGTAAAGGGTGTCATGAGCTAGATAGAGTCGAATAGAGATAGATATAGACAGAGAGAAAGAAAGTTTCAGAGAAAATAACATTGTAAAGAAGTTATATATGTGAGGATAATTGTATGCTAAGCATCCATTGTATCATAGAGAGAAACCAAGACACTCAAGTATAATAAAGAAGACGATATTTTGTGGACGTATCCCAGAGGGGGGTGAACCATGGTAGCCCTGTGTACAACTATGCTTTTGGATGTTAATTTATGTTTGTACTGTGAATGTATGTTTATCTTTAAAGTTGTTTGTATGTTGATATTTAATTTTGATGATGATATAGTAATGCGCAGTAACCATGATTATATGTTTAACCACTAAATAGTATAACTATGAGTATATGTGCATATATAACTAAGTAACTAGTTCAGGGTAACAAGGGTCTAATGCAGGAGAGGATCATGTAGATATGACATAGTGGGTTTCCAATATTTCCCTCACCATTGCAGAATATTGGTTCTTGTAGTTCGCATAAGGATACCTCAGGTGAGACTTTGCATGTATGCGGGTGATGCCGAAAGGGTCGGTGTCTATAGGGTTTTATTGTACTAAGTAACTTGAACCCAAGGTATTGAGCCTACTTGTGTGTGTGCCAACATGTACCTATAAACCCGACTCTGAAAGTGCATCTGTAAGAGGTTCCCTAGCCACTTTGGGGACATCATGAAGTCTCTTTGGACTGACCTCTAGTATGTCCTATTTTTTTTCTTTTATAGATGACGATAGACAACAATAAATATTTTATAGGCTCTAGTATGTTTAATATTTTATGGTGGATAGAATACGTAACCAGAAGGGTCTTAACCAAAAACATCTCTTGGACTAGATGGACTATTGAATCATACCATTATTGTTCATCTGGTTTCCCAGCGGAGGGCCAACAACAAATGGTTTTTGTATAATATTATTCATTTTTCTTAATATAAATAGACCAATGTGCTTACAAAAAAACAAATCTTGATTTCAATCCTATAGAAATGTAAGAAATAAATATAATCTAGCAAATAAATGCAATCCTATATAAATGAATAATTACATAATAAAATGAAGTCACACAACAATAAATGAAAAACTACCTAAATTACACAACATTGTGTTCTATTGGAGTGGGCCTTGCCTCTATAGAACAGAGGATTGATATTAACCTACATCATTATTGAAAACATACAAAATAAATAAGAATGAAACTAATACTTATATTAAAGAATAACTCTTACAATTCAAGATGAGAGACGGCTCCTTTCTTCTTGAGCATCTCTTTTATATATGAACTTGCTATAAAATAGAAATAAAAAATGTTTGAATACATATCCACTTGAGAATTAATGGATCTCGAGTGGCTACAACCATTTTACAATTTATAGAATATAGAAAAAAGATTTTCAATATCCTTGTCAAATCCCAATAGATTTTGGAATGCATTTGATTGTCAAATTCTATTAAGCTACGTGGGTTACAAAAACTTTCCCAAAATGTGTTTAAAATATTTATTAATGGTGTTGGGATCCCTAGATCCATGGGATATCCTTGAATGTGTAATAAAAAGGAGTATGCACACGTGGGCACACAAAAATCTACCCTAAACTACTTAAAACCACGAAATATATGTTTTATTATCTTCCTCGAGTGGCTACATGATTGGTGGTGGCAAATTTCCTCATCCATAGCATGCTAAATCTGCAACACGTGGATCTACAAATACTTTGCACCATTAACTCAAATTTCCTCCAACTTGTAGCTTGTGAACCCATAGTATAAGATATTGAATTAATATCTCATCACAACTTGTCCACAACTAAGCCATTATTCATAAGTAAATACAAAATATTCATTTATCATAATGTTAATCATTTTTTAAATTGAAATACTAAAGATATGCAATGAAAAACACTTTACTCCAAAATTGTGGTTTTAAGCATCAAGATGAATAAATATGGGGTTATTGTTAAGTAAAAGGATATGAAAAGGGTGAAAAAAAGATGATAATTATGAGGCCCGTCAACCCTAACAAAATTAAAGCTATGATGGAATGGCATATTCCCAAAACCTTGAAGAATCTTAGAGGATTCTTAGTATTGATAGATTATTACCACAAGTTTGTCAATAATTATGATCAAATGGAAGCACCTCTAATAAAATTATTAAATGAGGAATTTTCTTAGAATCAATAAGCGGCCAAAGATTTTGAAAAAGTTAAGGATGCTATGTATGCGAATCTTATCCTAACCACACTTGACTTCACAAAAACCTTTATTGTGGAGTGTGATACCTCATGCCATGTCATTGGTGTAGTTTTAATGCAATAAGGAAGGCCCCTTTCCCTTGAAAGAAACCATTGTAAAGGAAAAAACTTACTCAAGCCCATTTATGAAAACAAAATGTTGGTCATACTACATGCAATTAAGAAATGACACCCTTACCTAATAGGAAGACACTTTAAAGTAAAAACATATCATGATAGTTTGAAGTACTTCTTGGAACAATGGTTATCTTTATAAGAGCAACAAAAATGGGTTACAAAGATGCTAAGTTATGACTTTGAATTTATCTACGAAAAGGAAAATAAAATAATGTGGTAGATTCACTTTTAAGGGAAGAGGAACACATGGAGGGTTTACTATGTGTTATTTCCATTTCACAATCTGACTGGATGGAAGAAGAAAGGATAGAATGGAAGTATTATCAAAAGGTATGCAATATCATTCAACAACTATAGGAGGACCCACGAGCATTAGTTAAATATTTGTGGAAGAATTATTTGTTATGGTATCAAGATCGCCTATAATTATGTAATAATTCCCAACTCAAATAGAAGGCCTTTTGGAACTGCACACTTCTCCTCAAGGAGGAAATTCAAGGTTCTTGAAAACTTACCATAGGATCATGAAGTATCTTTCCTAGGAAGGTCTTAAATATGGTGTTCAAAATTTGTGTTTGAATGTGTGGTCTTCCATTAGAATAAGGGAGAGAGAACCAATACTCTAGGGATCCTACAGCCATTATCTGTACCAAGTCAACAATGGGAATAGGTTTCAGTCTATTTTATTATAGGTATCCCAAGTCTGGAGGAAAGAATGTCATCATGATAGTAGTGTATTGACTTGGAAAGTGAGCCCATTTTTGTTCTCTTTCTCATCCTTTTAAATCAAGTATAGTAGTTGCAACATTCATGGAAACAATTCAAAAGCTACATGGAATCCCAAAGATTCTTGCAAGTAACAGAGATCCAATTTTTATGAGAAATTTTTGGAATAAGTTATTTTCTTTTTTGGGTACTCGTTTGGCTCATAGCTCATCTTGATATTGTGAATAAATTTCTAGAAGGATATCTTTGTTTCTTTCCATTTGATAAACATACACAATGGATCAAGTGGTTTCCCTTGGAAGAATGGTGGTACAACACATGCTTCTATACTTAATAAAAAAATGTCCCCATTTATGGAACTTTATGGATATCATTATCATCCTCCATCCATCACTTCACCCTTGAAAGGGAATACAAAGGTTCAAGAAGTGGAGGACCACATAGGGCACCAATAAGAGGTTCTTAAATTATTGAATGGCAACTTGGTTATACCACAAAATAGGATAACATAACATGCATAACACCATCATAGTGAAATATAATTTGAAGTGGGGGATTGAGTATTTCTTAGGCTACAACAATACAAATAGATGCCCCTCAAGCTACAAAAGAAGGTCAATAAATTATCACCCAATTATTATGGTCCCTATAAGGTATTTCAAAGGATTGGAAGTATGGATTACAAATTGGGTACACGTGAAACCAATTAAAAACAAGGATACATATGCATGTGGGATAATTTGGTTGTGCTTCTTGGACCTTCATTGCGTGAATGAGCTCTTTCTGCACCCTCGGAATTGATCTCTTATTGTTCAACCTATTTTTTAACCTGAGATGCAATCACTTCATCAATAAATCCTCATCATGCTTTAATGTGACCCTTGCATACCTTTCATGACTTGTTTACAACCGAGTGCAATATCTCAGATACACTCAAAAAAGCATAGGGATATTCTCTATTTCCTTTGTCTTTTCGTGGATTCTTGTTACTGGTTCTGGTTCGATCCTTGGACTTGTCATTTGCAGGTTCATTTTTCTATCTTCTGGATTGGTTGTTCACAATATACCTGCCTTCATTTTCACAAGGAGTCACTCATCAATAGTGACATCAATGACAATTGAATATGTAGAATCTTATCAACTCTCCCCCTTCATGTGACATCAATTAAATCCATGATTTTCATAGTCATGTCTTCCTTTGACATCAATGACAACACAATTTCCAACAATCTCCCCCTTTGTCATTGATGGCAACATGTAGTATTTTCTGATATTCCTTTAGTCTGTTTTCATATCCACGGGTCTTTATATCCTTTAGTATGTTTTCATATCTCCAGGTCTCCGTATCTTCTTTCTACATATCTCCCCCTTTCTCTACAGTCTCCCCCTTTGATGTCAATGTAAAAGGTATTTTCTCCCCTTTTCACTTTACTCTTTATTCTCTATTCTATGACTAGACTAGCACCCGTATCGCTTTCTACAGCTCCCCCTTACACTGTACTCTTTATTTTATGCTCAGCAACCAGCAGCCTTCTTGTCTTTTCTGCAGCTCCCCCTGATCTTGTGCTTCTCCATGAAGCTTTCATTACATTCTTTTTTCTTTATCTGCATTCTCCTTTTGCAAATAGTATCTTCACTAGAGTCACTTAATACAATCAGATCCAATGGATTATATTAACATATTCAGGTAACAACATTTCATATTTAGCTCTCAATTGTCCTTTTCTTCCAATCAATTGAAGTACATAAACAAAAGAGTCATGGATTTATTATTTTATTATAATTTTTAATCCTACATTTCATTTTGTTCTGTGTTTTCCATATGCAACTTATCACATCTCAATGTGCCTTGACTCTTCAATAATGCCTTCATAGCTTCCAAGGGATCTTCTAATTTATGATTATCATCATACTAATTCATTTTTGTAAGCAACATCAGTATCTAATTTTTCCATATACTCACAACAAATTCATCAAGGGATTCATCCTCTTTAATTTCTTTGTATAGAGTTGCCACAATGTTGTTCATAAACCCCATCAATCTACAATATCTCCTCTAGAAAATTATCAGCTACAAGATCCTTCAGAATTCTTGTATAAAAGGACATTAAAGGATGTTTATATTTTCACCAGTTTGTTGTTCAAAACATGCACATAGATTTATTGTAAGATCTCTTGTCATGAGGAATCTATCAACCTCCAAAAATTGGTGCCTTAAACTTCCTTCATCATTACCACAAAAGATACTAGTCAATGTGCATGTTCAACATTCATGCTTCATCATATCCTTTGGACATGCTTGTGTCTTGGGAGCCTTCTTCTTTTTTCTATCATGCCATTTTCACTACAAATGGAATAAATTATGAAAATGTCTTTAACATACCTTCATCGATTTCTTCAATCTTATTGGATTCTTTACTTGGTTGATTAGCTTTGGATGATTGAAGGCTCGCTTTGAAATTTTCATAGGGAAATTCTTTGTTTCCTTTGTATTTCCATCGATTCGTGTTAATAGTTCTAGTTTGATCCTTAGACCTGTCATTTGCAGGTTCATTTTTCTACCTTTTGGATTGATTGTTCACAATCTACCTGCCTCCATTTTCATATGGAGTCGTTCATCAACATAACGCATCAGCAATGACACCAATGACAATTAAATATGCAAAATATTATTATCTCTCGCCATGTCTATGACTTCAATGAAATCCATGATTTTCATGGTCCTGTCTTCCTTTGACATCAATGAAAACACAATTTCCAACAATCTCCCCCTTTTTCATTCATGGAAACACATAATGTTTTATCATATTCCTTCAGTCTATTTTCATATCCACGGGTCTTTGTATCCTTCTATATGTTTTCATATCTCCAATTCTTTGTATTGTCTTTCTGTATATCTCCCCCTTTCTATGTACTCTTCCCCTTTGAAATCAATGGAAAAGGTATTTTCTCCCCCTTTCACTTTACTCTTTATTCTTTGATCTGCAACTAGCACCCTTCTCTATTTCTATATCCCCCCCTTACATTTTACTCTTCATTTTATTCTCAACAACTAGCATCCTTATTGTCTTTGCTCCCAATGAGCTTGTACTTCTCCATGAAGATTTCATTACATTCTTGTTCTTTATCTGCAGTATCCTTATGGAAACAATATATTCATCAGAGTCATTTCATGCAATCAAATCCAATGGATTATATTAACATATGCAGGTATCATCATTGAAACTTTATCTATCAACTGTTTTTTTCTTCCAATTAATTGAAGTACATAACCAAAAGAGTCATGTATTTTTTTCTGTTATAATTTTGAATCATACCTTTCATTTTGTTCTTTGTTATCCATCTGCAACTTATAACATCTCAATGTGCCTTGATTCTTCAATATGTTGTATGCCTTCATAGATTCCAAGGGATCTTCTAATTTCTTATTATCATCATACTAATTCATTTTTGTAAGCAGCATCAGTATCTAATATTTTCAGATACTCACAACAAATCCATCAAGGGATTCATCCTCTTTAATTTATTTGTATAGAGATACCATATTGTTGTTCATAAACCCCATCAATCTAAAAAATCTCCTCTGAAAAATTATCAGCTACAGGATCCTTTAAAATTATTGTATAAAAAGACATTAGAGGTTGTTTATATCTACACTAGTCTATTGATAAAAACATGCACATAGAGTTATTGTAACACCTGATGTCATTAAGACTCTATCGACCTCCAAAAATTGTTGTTTTAAAATTCCTTCATCATTACCACAAAAGCTTCTAGTCAATGTGCTTGTTCAACATTCACGCTTCATCATATCCTTTTCACATGCTTGTGTCTTGGGAGCCTTCTTCTTTGCTCTATTATGTAATTTTCATTACAATTGGAATAAATTATGAAACTTACTTTAACATACCTTCATGGATTTCTTCAATCTTGTTGGCTTCTTTACTTGGTTGATCAGCTTTGGATGATTCAAGGCTCTCTTTGACATATTCTTTTGTGATTTATTAAATTGGTTGCAATCATTGTCTTCTTTCTCTTATCAACATTCTTCTTTTTTCATTTAAAACTAGTTCATTTTCCTTCATAGAAACCTCATTGTCAGCTTCATAGTATTCTTCTACATATCCAATTCTTTTCAAAAGTATCTCCTTATCTTTTTAATTATCAGCTTTGTTTTCCTCCTTCATCAATTTCTCATCAAACATATTTTCAGGATGTTGATTTATTGTCTTGGTATGATTGGTATTAAGAGAAGTAGCCCCATCTATGCATGAAATAATTTTCTTGGTCATATCTTTTACAAACTTTGGTCCACCGATTATGTGACATGAGATTTTATTTTGTGCTAGGAGTGCAGTCTAAACCAGCATGGATATATTTTCTTCTTGTTGTTGTTTCCTTTTCAAAACTTTTGTAGTATCTTTCTTTTGTTTGGTGATGGAATTATGTTCTTTGTTTTGTGCATACCAAGCTATCTCACATTATTCCTTATTTTTCTTTTCTTGTTTTCTCTTCCATAAATTTGTATATTCTTCTCTAAAAAAAAATTTCATGTTGCTTCTATAGTCTTGTGCTATGTGTCCATATTTATTGTATTTGTAGCATTCAACTTTGTAACATAGGGGGGACAATGTATTGTAGTTTCTATCAACATGCCCATCAAAGCTTCTAGTATTCATGTTCATAGGGTAATCCTTGTAATTCTTGTGAGAGCCTTAATTCCTATTTCTCATATGATCATTTCTTCCATAAGATTTATAATCTATTGTCTTGTGACCAAAATTCTTGCAAGAAAATAAATAACCAAGAAAAATATTTTGATACATGGTTATGAAGGGTCTTCTTCATGGAGCAATTCTTCTATACTAATTCTTATATTTATTGAGTGAAAAAATAGTCTTTGTTGGTCATAATTTCCTTCCTTGTCAGTTGTCTTCACTATCATTGGAGATTTTAACAACATCTGCATAACTTTCAAATTTCTCTTCGATTTTCTTTTCTGATGACTTAGAGCTTGCATCGTTTTCAAGGGAATTTTCATTGTAGTCATAGCCAAGACATTTCTTGATAGATGGTGACCATTGACAGTTGAGGATATTATCTATAATTGCAGTACTATTTTCAAACTTCAATCTTCTATTCAAATGATCAATTTTTTTCTCTAGTTCCTTTCTTAAGGAAACAATTTCGTCCTTTAGCTTCTCACAATTTTCTTCCTTCTCTGTCAGCTGACTCTTCATGATTTATTTTATCCTCTTCGCCTCTTCTAATTGAGTCTCCAGGATGATAATTGTCTTCTCTATTTCTTCAAGATCATGTTCCTCCTCTTCATATTTCTACAAAAAAAAAATCTACTTTCTATTCTTTTCTTTCAGTCTGTCTATTTCTTCTAAGTCACTATTGAGTTCTACTTCAAGATCTATTTTTGCATCACTCTTAGGATTGTCTTCTTATGTTGAATCTATGTCTTTATTTTCTAGGACATTTATCTTTTTTTCTAGACCCATGAAGAGAGTCTCTTCTATTTCACTATCAATGTCATTTGAATAGTTGTTGTCCTCATTGGTATATAGATTATTCTTTTGTTTGTAAGACTTTCTCGTATTTTTAGCCTTGACCCTCTTGTAATTTTTCAAACTAGGATCTTCCTTTTCATTGATATTTCTATTATTTGTATAAGGACATTTATCACCAAATTTTCCTACTACTCCACAATTAAAACATTTAACGGGAAGCTACCTTTGTATTTACTTGATCCTCTCTTGCGTTTTTTGAAAAATTTAGCTTCTTCAACATCAGATTCATTGTCTGAGTTTCCATTTGTTTTGTGTTTTGATGCACACCCCCAACCCTCAGATCGACGTCTGCACGGGATCTTTCAATTTTGGCCCCTTAGAGTCTGACTGGCTCTTTTAATTCCTCTTGGAAATTCTTTACACACCCAACTGACTGTATTTCATAGTTCCTTCCGAGTTATTCTCACATGATCTTTTCACTGGCATGAACTCCATGATCAACACCCAACTAACATTTGGGACTTTCCCCCTTTTCCTTTCAGTATACCAGATTTCACAAGTTCGCGAATCCTGTTGTCGAGTGCCTTACCTCTTCGACCCCCGGAACCCGAAATACCAAACACTAGACCCTTCTTGCCACTGACTTTGGCTTTCCACTCATCGTGATTTCGGGAGTTGTGATGATGTGAAACTCTGTCTCTTGACTCTTGGAGTCCTGAAATCCAAATTTCTAAAACGCTCCTCCACAGTTCCTTCACGTTTCGCATTTTCGATACTTCTTATGTGGAGTGCTCTGCTCCTTATCCATGGGAATGTCGAAATGTCGATTCCCGAAATGCCGACAAATATCCTGCTGCAATTTATGATTTCGGGATATCCTCCCCATTGTGTCCCGATCACTTGCCCTCAAGACCTCCGAAACCCCGAATTTTGAAGTTCTGAAATTTCGAACTTGTCACTCTTCGCCTTTATACACAAAAACTCTTTTTGCGTTTCGGGGATTTGATCAACCAAAGGTTTCGTCCACACTTCAAACTTATGACCCCCGAAATGCAGAAATGATCTCAACGGTCCAATGATTGAAATGAACGGTCCACGTTAAATCATGTCTTTCGACGGTGGATCTGTCCAACGCTTAACTTCCCTGCAACTTTCTTTGATCCTGTGGTCCTCGCTATTTCGGGAGTTCTCCTCAGAGAATTCCAACCGTTTAATTTCCTCCTCAAGCACCTCTATCTCAAAATCGACTTTGCGATCCTTCTCTGGGGCGTGACTTCTACACAACGACTTGAGCTTCCTACTTTCTCTTGAATGATTCAAAGGCCCTAACTCTTCTGAGCTTTCTTCGCAAACTCAGGTCTTCAAGGAGACTCCTGCACGCACTCCTTGCGACAATCCTTCAAATACTTCAGCATACTTGAACTCCCAACTATGTGCACTTTCTCTGCAACAATAGTCCTTCAATCTCTCAACCTTAGTTGATAAGTTCTAAGGTCTCGACCAGCCTGCGCACACCTTGCACGGCTTCTGTGATTGTCTTGCACTTCTGTTGAAATGAGAACAACAGTATCTCTCCTGAGATTCCAGAGATGAACTCTGAACCTTCTTCAGCGCACTCCTTGTGGACGTTTCACTGCACTCCTGGCAGGAACTCTCCCATTCACCATGTATAGACAGAAAACATCATAACACCATGAGTCTGAATCAAAGCTTCATATATTAATTCAAGATTATGTACATGGGTTCTCCTCTACAACTCTTTTTCTACAACTCTCCTCTTCTCTATACTAATGTGCTTAAAAATCTCTAATTCTAATCAATACAATGATACAAAGATGAGGGTGTCTATAGTCATTTTTCCCTCCTATGCTCTAAACTGTCTAATCTTCATTCAAACCTACCTACTTTCATTTACTACGCATAAATGCCTTAATGTTTTACAGATGAGAGAAATCACTCAAGATCTGTTTACAATATGCAAGTACGCTTCCCTATAACCATTACATTAATGTTTCAAAAATATTTCAAAACTTTCCCTGGTGGCCTTCCAGCTGTCTTCCCCTTCACGCTCGCTTGACTGCTTATGATGCTCCTGCATCATACTCCCTCTCTTGAAACTTTTCATGAACTCCTGTTCATGAGCTCTTGCACAGTCTGTCCATGCTTCTAAATTTCTTCTTCATTCTCCCAACTAGCATCTTCAACTGGATGTCCCTTCCATTTGACCAAGTATTCAAAATATTATTTCATCCTAGTCTTCTTGTTGACTCTCTTGTCAATTATGTTTTCTATCTGCGGCTTTTAATCTACAGGAATTTGTTTAGTCCACTGAACCTCTGTCTATTTAGTGTCTTCTCCTGCTTCTTCAGCTTTGTAAGGGTACAAATCTGACATGTTGAATATCGGTGAAATTTCGATCCCATCGAGTAATTCAATCTCATATTCGTTTGCCCCAAATTTATTTATGATCTTGCATGATCCAATATTCTTCATTTTCAGTTTGTTATATGTTCTCCTTGGGAACCTCTCCTTCCTCAGATGTGTAAGAATAAGATCACCAACTTCAAATTGAAGTTCTCGCCTGTGTTGATCTGCTCTGCGCTTGTACTCTTAATTTGAATTCTGCAATCATTCCTTAACTCAGTTGTGAAGCTCCTTCATTGCTTCTACAAAATCCTCTGCACTAGAAATTTTGAATTCAGTTTGTTCCATATCTTTTAATTCAGAAACTCCCCTTGGTTGCATTCCATATACAATTTGTAATGGACTCTGCCTTGTGCTTCTATTGATCGAATCATTATAAGCAAATTCCGCCTGTGGCAGAATGTGATCCCACTGACTGTGGTGTTCAGTCACTAGGATCCTTAGTAAATCTCCCAAGCTTTTGTTTACAAATTATGTCTATCCATCCGTCTAAGGATGATAAGCTGAGCTAAAAGACAAAATTTTCCCCAGCTTCTTCCATAAAGTCCTCCAGAAATGTCCCATGAACTTGGTGTCTCGATCAGAAACAATACTCCTTGGCAAGCTGTGAAGTCTGACAACTTCTTTGAAAAACAGGTTCGCAATATGAGTTGTGTCGCTGGTTTTCTGGCCTGGTATAAAGTGTGCCATCTTTGAAAATCTATCTACCACCACAAAGATTGAATCAAATCCTCTTTGTGTTCTTGGTAACCCCAATATAAAATCCATGCTCACTGCATCCCATGGCCTCTCAGGTATGGGTAATGGCTGGTATAACCCTGTGTTCTGCCTTTTTCCCTTTGTGTGCTGACAAATTCTACATCTGTCCACAATTATTTTGACATCAATATCATCCCTGGACAAAAATATGAGCCATTTAATTTCGAGAATGTTTTTTCATGACCGAAATGTTCGGCCAATCCTCCACTATGTTTTTCTTTCAAAAGATTCTCCCTCATGGAGCATTTTGGAATACATAATTGATTGCCCCTGAATAATAATCCGCCCTGGATCATATATTTGGTCCATTGGATTTTTTCCCTGAGAATTAGATTCTCAGATGCCTCATACGCTTCTTTAAAATCTGGGTCATCCCTGTACATTTATTTGAGGTTATCAAAACCCAAAGATTTGACTCTAAATTCCCGCATAAGCAAACATTTCTTGCTCAAAGCATCATCAACTTTATTACCAGTTCCAGAAATATGTTTAATTACAAAAGTAAAATTCTGCATACATTCGACCCATTTAACATGTCTTTGGTTCAACTTCTCCTGTTGAATCACAAATTGTAAGGCATGATTGTCATTGTACAAGACAAACTCTTTAGGAACCAAATAATGTCTCCATTTCTTCAGCGCTTGTATGACTGCATAAAATTCTTTGTCATATGTTGAATATTTGACCTTTGCTTCATTCAATTTCTCACTGAAGTATGTGACCGGCCTGTCGTCTTGGCTCAAGACCACTCCAATTGCAAACCCACTTGCATCACACTTGACCTGAAACGTCTTGCTAAAATATGGCAACACCAGAATTGGTTGTTATGTGATCTTTTTCCTCAGCAGATTGAAACTCTTCTCTGCTTCCTCTGTCCAGTGAAAATATTTGTCTCTTTTATTCACCGTGTCCATCATTGGTGCGCTAATCCCACTAAAATTTCAGATGAATTTCCTGTAGAAACTAGCTAATCCATGGAAGCTTCGAACCTCAAATACACTTTTCGGCGATGGCCAATTCTTAATCGCCTCTACCTTATCTGGATCCATCTTCAACTCATTTGCAGAGATAAAAAAACCCAAATAAATGAGTTATGTCCTCATAAATGTAGATTTATTCATATTTATCAGCAATTTCTCTTGTTGCAGACTCCTCATCACTGTAGCCAAATGCTTCAAGTGTTATGTTTCTGTCTTGCTGAAAATTAATATATCGTCAAGATATACAATGATGAATTTCCCAATAAACTCTTTCAAGACTTCATTCATCAATCTCATGAAAGTAATGGGCACATTTGTTAAGCCAAATGGCATAACAAGCCATTCATACAGCCCTTCATTTGTCTTGAAGGTTGTATTCCATTCATCACCTTCTCTCATCCGAATTTGATAATAACCACTTTTCAAATCAATCTTTGAAAAAAAAAATTATCCACTTAAGAAATCCATCAAATCATCCATCCTTGGCAAAGGAAATCTATATCTGATGGTAATCTTGTTGATTTCCCTTGAGTCTGTGCACATCCTCCAGCCTCCATCTTTCTTTGGGCTGAGAACTGTTGGAACAGCGCATGGACTCAAGATTTCTCGAATCAACCCTTTGTCCATTAAGTCCTGGACTTGTCTCCTGACCTCTTCATTCTCCTGTGGCGTCAATCTATACGCTTCTTTGTTTGGTAAACTAGCTCCAGGTATAAGATCAATGTGATGACTTATACTTCTGATCGGTGGCAATGAACAAGGTAGTTCATCCACTACTATATCAGCAAACTCTTCCAGCAACTTCTGGATTTCCTCTGGTAAATCATCCACTCTTGTACTGGTTAAAACAATTCTAGGCTTCCTGACCACGATGAATTGTGTATCATCATTTTTCTTAACCTCCTTAAGAAGTTCCTTCCCACTCATGAGAAGTACAGTGTTTCTCACTTCTCATTTCGTTTCTTTATCCTTAATCGACATCAACATGTGAGTTCTCCCATTCTTATCCAGGGTGTATGTGTTCTTTCTCCCATCATGAATCACATTTTTGTCATATTTCCACGGTCTACCCAACAATAGATGACAAAAATCCATGGGAATGACATCACATAGTATTTCATCCTTATATCCTCCTATTTTAAATTCAACTAAACATTGTTTAGTGACATTTACCTAATGTCATTTTTGTAGCCACGAAACTCTGTATGGGCTTGGATGTTCAATAGTCTCCAGCTCTAGATTTTCTACCATCTCTTTAGAAACAAGATTGTATGTGCGACCACTATCCACGATGACTTTGCATACCCTATCTTTGGTCTTGCAAGCAGTCCGAAAAAGTATGTTCCTTTGGGCTTGGTTCTCTACCTCCTTCTTTGGCATTAAGAGAACTTTTCTCATCATCAGTGATCTTCTGCCCTTAGCATCTTCTGCCTCAAAATTCCATCCTTGTGCTTCGGCAATGTGAGTTTCACCTCCTTCTTTCTTTCTATCTAGACATTCATAGGATTTGTGTCCATTTTTCCCACAGGTAAAGAATTTTATTTTACCACCTCTGCCTCTTCCTCTTCCTCTGGTTTGAGGAAAAGTATTTCTATCAGCATACTGTCCTCTTTGTGAGCTCCCCCCTTTCTCAGTTTGAGTTTGAGGTTTCTTCCACTCTTCTTTAGGTTTCTGATTTCTATCCTGGGAAATTGTTTTGCCTCTAGCTTGACTTTTGCCTCGGCCTCTCTGACCTTGCTTTCGGCTCAGCTTATCTTCATCTTTCAGAGCCATCTGATAATCATCCTCCACATTCCGAAGGCTCATCATGCTCATCTCATCCTGAATGTCATATTGCAGACCATTCATGTACCTGGCAACCTTTTCATCATCACTTTCCCGATGACTTGCCCTAATGTTTATCTTGTAGAACTCCTCAGTGTATTCTTTCACTGACATCAGCTTCTATCTCAAATTCTGCATCCTCCGAAACAGAGTAATTTGATAATCCTTGGGTATGAATTTGGCCTTCATCTTCGCAACCATTCTATTCCAACTCTTGATTTTCTGCTTGCCTTTGTAGCGTCTGTCAGCCTGTAGTTCATCCCACCATAATGTTGCATGCCCTTTAAGTCTTGTGAAAGCATGCTTGACCTTTTTGTCTTCCTCAATATCCTCATAATCAAAATATTTATCAAGAGCTCTAATCCAGTCTAGAATCTCTTCAACATCCAGGTTTCCTTCATATATTGGAATGTCCATTTTCTCTCTGGCACCTATCCTCGCAACAGCCCTGAATAGGCATTCATCTGCAACATCCTCGACTGCTACTTCTTCTCCTTCATGTCCAGCTTCATTTTCACTTTCAGCCTCGCTGATATCCCCAACGTTGACTGTGCACCTCTTTGTTGTCTCCATGGCATCAAGCCTAGCACATAGTTCGTGCATTTCTCTTTCCACTGCTAGATCAGTAATTGGCCTCTCTCTCCTTCTCGGAGGCATGGTTGTAAATATTTTCTCTTTTCTCTACTACAGAAAGCAAAGAAATCTTACTCACTCTGATACCACACTGACACAGACCCCCAACCCTCAGATCGAGGTCCGCATAAAATCTTTCAATTTCGGCCCCTTAGAGTCTGATTGGCTCTTACAATTCCTCTCAGAAATTATTTACACACCCAAATGAGTGTATTTCACAGGTCCTTCTGAGTTATGCTCACGTGATCTTTGCACTGTCCTGAACTCCATGATCAACACCCAACTAACATTTGGGACTTTCCCCCTTTTCCTTTTGGGATACAAGATTTCGCGAGTTCGCAAATCTTGTTATCGATCGCCTTACCTCTTTGACCCCCGGAACCCAAAATACGAAACACTAGACCCTTCTCGCCACTAACTTTGACTTTACACTCATCGTGATTTTAGGAGTTGTGATGATGTGCAACTCTGTCTATTGACTCCCAGAGTCCCGAAATCTGAATTTCTGAAATGATCCTCCACAGTTCCTTCATGTTTCGCGTTTTCGGTACTTCTTATGTGGAGTGCTCTGCTCCTTATCCATGGGAATTCCAAAACGTCGATTCCTGAAATGTCGAAAAATATCCTACCATGATTTATGATTTCGAGCTTTCCTCCCTGCTGTGTCCCGATCACTCGCCCTCAGGACCTCCGAAACCCCAAATTCCAAAGTTCCGGAATTTCGAACTTGTCACTCTTCACCTTTATACACGAAAACTCTTTTCACGTTTCAAGGATTTGATCAACCAACGGTTTCATCCACACTTCGGACTTATGACCCCCAAAATGTTGAAATTATCTCGACGGTCGAATGATCGAAATCAACGGTCCACATTAAATGCTTCCTTTCGAAGGTGGATCTATCCAACGCTTAACTTCCCCGTAACTTTCTTTGATCCTACGGTCCTCTCTATTTCGGGATTTCTCCTCGGAGAATTCTGACCATTCAGTTTCCTCCTCAAGGTCCTCTGGCTCAAAATCAACTCTGCGATCCTTCTCTGGGGCGTGACTTCTGCACAATGACTTGAGATTCCTGCTTTCTCTTGAATGATTCAAAGGCCCTAACTCTTTTGAGATTTCTTTGCAAACTCGGGTCTTCAAGGAGACTCCTGCACGCACTCCTTGCGGAAATCCTTCAAATACTTTAGCGTACTTGAACTCTCGACTCTATGCACTTTCTCTGCAATAGCAGTCCTTCAATCTCTCAACCTTAGTTGATAAGTTCTAAGGTCTCGACCAGCCTACGCACACCTTGCACAGATTTTGTGCTTGTCTTGCACTTCTGTTGAAATGAGAACAACGGTATCTCTCCTGAGCTTCCAGATATGAACTCTGAACCTTCGTCAGTTCACTCCTTGCGGACATTTCACTGCACTCCTTGCAGGAACTCTCCCATTCACCATGTATAGACAGAAAACATCATAACACCATGAGTCTGAATCAAAGCTTCATATATTAATTCAAGCTTCTGTACATGGGTTCTCCTCTACAACTCTTCTTCTAAAGCTCTCCTCTTCTCTATGCTAATGTTCTTAAAACTCTCTAATTCTAATCGATACAATGATACAAAGATGAGGGTGTCTATAGTCGGTTTTCCCTCCTACGCTCTAAACTATCTAATCTTCATTCAAACCTACCTACTTTCATTTACTAAGCATTAATGCCTTAATGTTTTACATATGAGAGAAATCGCTCAATATCTGTTTACAATATGCAAGTACGCTTCCCTTTAACCATTACATTAATGTTTCAAAAATATTTCAAAATGTGCACTGGTGGCCTTCCTGCTATCTTCCCCTTAACGCTTGCTTGATTGCTTACGATGCTCCTACATCATATTTGTATGTCTTTATCTTGTTTGATGCCTTGAATTTTGTTTCCTTACTTGATGTATTTGTTGGTTCATCTTATTCTATCTTCATCTCATATACAGTGAGGATTCCATGCAACTCATCCATTGTCATATTGTTTAGGTCATGTATTTATTCAATGGTAGATATCGTGGGATTAAATCTTGAGGGAAGTGACCTAAGAATTTTTTTCACAATGATGGTTTCTTTAACCTTTTCACTCAATCCTCTGATAGTGTTAAAAATATCATCCACACACAAAATATAGGTTGCAATATTTTCATCTTCATTCATCTTAAAGGTCTCAAATTTTCCTCTATGGATTTGTAATTTTTCCTTCTTGACCTTGTCATCCCCTTCATATGTTTTTTTTTAAATTGTCTCGCATCTCTTTTGTTGAATGAAAATGAATGAATTTGACAAATACTTGATCTTCCAAACCATTCAGAATTGCACCAATGGCCTTAGAGTTATTTTCATTGAGCTTTTTCTAGTTGTATCTACTGGAGGAGTTGTTGGAGTTTTGCAACCATTCTTAACTACAATCCAGACGTCAAACCCAAGTTTCATTAAGTAATTTTGTGTTCTTATGCTCCAAATGCATAATTGGATCCATCAAATAATGGAGCTTTGTTTGCAAAAAAAACTTCTTGTATATTCATGTGTGTTGCAGGGATTCACCTTCCAATAGTTAGATTGTTCTTGAAGGAACCTTCTCTGATACCAATTGTTGGAACACTTACTTATACTGAGAGGGGGGTGAATAAATATAAGTATGATTTTCCTTTTATTATAATATTTATCAATTTATTTATTTACTATCTATAGTAGTTAATGATAAATAGACAACCATACAATCCACAGTACACGGAGAATTAACATGGAATCCCAAATTGGAAAAACCAAAAAAAAAATCTTTTATTAGATCATGTAGACACCAACCTATTATTACAATATTTACAGACATCAACATGCAAGAGGCATCAATCCCCTCTTTTGAGCACCAACTCAACAACAATGTTTGCAGGCACCAACTTGTAGGAGACACCAATCCCCTTTGTTGAGCACCAACTCAACAAGATGCAGGAACCAACCTACTAGAGACATGAATCTCCTCAAACTATCAACAATACCAAACCAAACATTCATCTACACAAATTTGTTCCTCTATATTTGTTGTCATAACACTCTTCACCAGTACACAATCTGCATAATTTCATTAGTTCCTTAAACCTTTCGCCTCCCAGCCACCCTTATACATTCACATCTCTCTTTCTTTCATTCATTCACATCTTCAGACCTCAAAATATTAGCTTCTTCACACTTAATCACCTTCACCTATACATTTATCCATTCACACGCACTACTCAAAATTATATGAGCATCTTAATTTATACATTCTATTCTTCCACAAATGTTTCCACATATAAAAAATATATATCCATGGGGTCAACTCCAGATCTCCTTTGATTTTCCTTCAAACCGGATAGAAAAATTCCTTTGAAATCGAGCTTAATTTCTTTCATTGCACTCGATCTTGTTTATCAATCTTAACATAGACATCGGTTCTTAGCAACTGTCCATTGCATCATGGAGTGTATTTTTCTCGTTGATATGCAGTCTTCCCTCCAAAATGAAACACAACCTTGAAACTTAGAAACCATCTGATCTAGACCTTGGTTTGAATGCCAAATGTATATCTTTTCTCTCCTCTCAACTCAAGGCTCAATGCTCAGCTGTCGTCAAATTGTTTCCTCGATCAATATCATATGTTGATCTATGGGGTACAATGGTCCACTTCATAACATATTGGGACCATCACAATATAAAGTGACCAAGCCTCCCAGAGTATTGGCTCACTAGTACCCCAGAGCTTCAACATTACGCTAACAATCTCTCTGGTATCCTATATGGAACTTTGCTTTGTGGAATTGTGATATTGGACTATCGGGAGACCATCCCTCCAACACTTCAATTGTAATCTCTACACATAATCCATTGGATCAATCCAAGAACAAATATCAGTTGTCAATATATTTTTTTGCCTCTATAACACACAACAAAGCTTCATCACTCAGCAATCATCCAATCAGGACCATGAACAAATCCTGATCATTGATCTGTTCCTTACCCAATAAAACACACAACATGTCCTCGATGCATAGGATCCATCCAATATTGTCCCTAATTTAATCTTGACTATTGATTAGTTTCGCATTCCGTAGATATTGGGACCATCAGGGTACCAGGATATTGGACCGCCATGCCTTCAACACTGCACCATTCATTCTTCTAGTATCCGATATACGGGTACTCACGTGCTCCAATATTCTTATGACACATGTCCCAATTACAAAGCAACACATGGTGCTCAATATTTTTTCAATAAACCTTGATTTGATCTCGATCGTTGATTTTTTATCCAGATCTCATCATTGGGCTATCGAGGTATCAGGATACCAGGTCCCCAGGATTCAACACTACACAGTTCCTTCAATGTCTATGTTAAGAACCAAATATCAAAATAGCATAAAAAACCTCATAAAAAGTACTCAACGCCTTGACAAAGAGAGAATTTCATATAATAATCCTCTTCAAGGGGGAAACCTCCTTATACATCACATAAATTTACAAATACAAGATAATTTCAAATGAAAATGTCTCCTTGGTATATATAGGAGACTAGGAGATACAATTACAACTAATGGACCCAAGCCAACATAAATAAAATAACAATACTAGTGTAATAAGCACCAATTAAGGGGTAATGTGCCACTATTTAGGGATTAACATGTCCATCCCCTTCATAAAAGTGTTATCCGCAATGCTTGAGTAATTCTGGATGCTTCTATATAAAAGACTCATCTTCCCAAGTGGAATCTTCAGCAGGTATTTTCCTCCACTTAATGAGATACTCTAAAATGGATCTATTCCTCAGTTGGTGAATTCTTGTGTCAGTGATAGCTTCAAGCTCCAATATGATTTTTCCTTCCTTGTCAAGTTCTGGAAATATCGTTTGAACTGGTATCTTGTAACCTATAAACTTCTTTAATCATGAAACATGGAAAACTAGTTGTACTAGCGAAGATGCAGGCAAATCCAGTTTGTATGACATAGCACCAATAGTTTGCAACACCTTATAAGGGCCATAGTACTTTGGTGATAATTTATTATCCTTCTTAACTTGCTTGGGGGACATATGTTTGTATGTTTTTAGTCTTGAAAATACCCAATCCCCTACTTCAAAACTTCTTTCACTACGATGGTGATCTACTTGTTGTTTCATGTGATTATGTGCCATAGTCGGGTTGTCCTTTAAGAGTTGGAGAACTTTTTGTTGATGCTCAATGTGATCTTCCACTGATTGAACCTTAGATTTTTGTTTTAGAGAAGAAGTGATGGAAGGTGGGTGATATCCATAGAGTTCCATAAATGGTGTCATTTTTGTTGCAGTATGAAAGGAAGTGTTATACCACCATTTTTCCAAGGGTAACCCCTTGAACCATTATGTTTGTTTATCATAGAAAAAGCAATGAAGGTAGCCTTCCAGAAATTTGTTAACTATATCGGGTTTTCCATCAAATTGAAGATGATAAGATGAGCTATGAGCTAATTGAGTACCCAAAAAAGAAAAATATCATGTCCAAAAATGTGCAGTGAATATGGGATCTCTGTCACTTACAAAATATTTTAGATTCCGTGTAGCTTTTGAATTATCTCCATAAGTGTGGTGGAAATTGTATTGTCTTTGAAAGTATGAGAGAGTGCACCCAATTGTGCGTACTTGGTCAGTCTATCGACAATCACCATGAGGACACTCTTTCCTTCAGACTTTGATAACCCTGTGATGAAATCCATGGAAACCTCCTCCCAACGTTGACTTGGGATGGATAATGGTTGTAAAAGACATGGGGTCTTAATTGTTTCCACCTTATTTTGTTGGAAAACCAAAAATTCTGCCACAAATGTTTGAACATCAGTTTTAAGTCCATCCCAAAAAAAATCCTTCTTGACCCTATGGTAGGTTTTCAAAAATCCTAAGTGTCCTCCTACCGGAGAGGTGTGCAATTCCAAGAGTACTTTTAGTTTGAGTTTGGAGTTTTTACATAAATATAAGTGATCTTTGTACCATAGTGAATCATTTTTATATGTAAATGTATTGGATGCATTGGAATCCTACTGGAGCCTTTGAATGAGATTCCACATGTTTTCATCATTCTTCCATTCATCCCTCGCTTCTAGTATCTAGTGGGGTTGGATGATCGAGATAGCACAGAGAAAGGCCTCAACATATTCATTATTTCTTAAGAGTGCATCTGCCACAAAATTTTGCTTCCCTTTTTTTTAGATGATTTCAAAATCATAACCCAACATCTTGGTCACCCATTTTTGTTGTTCTTCTGAAGATAGTCTTTGTTCCAAGAAGTATTTAAGACTATCATGATATGTTTTGACATTGAAGTTCCTACCTATTAGGTAAGGGTGCCATTTCTTCAATGCATGTAGTATTTCCATAATTCCTTTTCATAAATGGGTTTGTGTAAGTCCTTTACCTTGAGTGGTCGAATTTCAAAAGAAGGGGGCCTTCCTTATTCAATTATAACAACAACAATGCCATTTCTCGAGGCATCGCATTCCACAATACAGATTTTCGTGAAGTTCGTTGTGGTCAAGACAGCAGCTTTGCACATCGTCTCTTTAAGTTGTTCAAAATATTGAGTTTATTTTTTATTCCATGAAAATACATCCTTCTTAGTTAATGTCTCTAAAGGTGTTTCTACTCTTCCATAGTTCCGAACAAAATTGCGGTAGAAATCTATCAAAACCAAAAATCCTCTAAGATTATTCAGTGTTTTGGGAATCAATCAGTCCATTATGGACTTAATCTTGTTAGGGTCTACCTTGACATCTTCATGAGATACAGTATGACCCAAATAATCTACCTTCTTCACCCCAAAGTAACATTAGGATGGTTTGGCATATAGTTGTTGCTCCTTTAGTAGTTGTAGCACCTTGTCAACATGTGGAACATGATCCTCCCAAGACTTGCTATAGATTAGTATGTCATCAAAAATTACTAACACAAATTTTAGAAGGAAGGGATTGAAAATGGAATTCATCAACCCTTGGAATGTGGAAGGTGTATTCGTAAGGCCAAAAGGAATGACCAAAAATTCATAATGGCCTTCATGAATTCGGAATGTTGTTTTTGGGATATATGCTTCCTTCATTCTAATATGATGATATCCTGAACGGAGACCAACTTTGTGAAGTAGATTGATCCATGTAGTTCATCTAACAATTCATCAATCATGGGAATGGGAAACTTATCTTTAATAGTGATCTTGTTGATCTCTCTATAATCTAGACACATGTGCCATGATCCCTCTTTCTTGAGTACCATTACCACTGGTGCAGAGTAATAACTTTGTCTAGGTATAATAATTCCATCCTATAACATTTCTTCAACCATACGCTCAATTTCACTCTTCTGGGAATAAGGGTATCTATAAGGCCTGATGTTAGTAGGAAAATTCTCAGGAATTAAGTGAATAGCATGATCATTATTTCGAGTAGGTAGAATTCCTCTGGGAATATCTTCAAAACTTTTGAATGCTTATCAATGATCCCTTGGAGATATAGGGAAATAGATGGCTTAGATGTTTGAACATCTAGTGAACGATTACACCCTGGTGCCCCTTTTTCAATAATTCTGTCATGCCATTAGAGCTTATCACCTCACTGGGTTTCCCTGTGATACCCCTTAACTCAATTTCCTTTGCTTCCAATGAAAATTTCATGAAAAGTTCTTGAAACTTAAAATCCATTGTTCTGAATGATTGTAACCATTGGACTCCTAGTATGACATCAAAACCACCCATGGGTATATAAATCATTGGAATATTCATTACATATTCCCCCATAGTAAGATTTATCTTATGGAATTTTCCTAAGAAATTGATAGTTCCTCCATTTGCAATCATTACTTGAAACTTTGGCGCTGGATATATCAAGCAATTGAGAGCTTTGGCTAATTAATAGTGAATGAAATTATGAGTACTACTAGAATCAATTAGGACTATTACATTTTTATTTTTGATATATCCTTCAATCTTGAGGGTTTGAGGAGTGTTAATTTCATCTAATGCATTACATGATATCATGGGAGTCAACTCTTTAGAAGGAATATCTTCTACGTTTTCATCTTGAGATGGTTCTTATTCTTGTTCTTCTTCCTCTTCACAATCTATGTAGAATAATTTCTTATCACCACACTTATGTCCCTTGCTATACTTGTTGTCACAATTAAAGAATAAACCTTTTTATTTTCTTTCCTCCAATTGTTGAGGTGTCAACCTTGTAGGTTGAGGTGTTTTAGAATAAGGAACATTATTCTCTTGATAGATGTTAGGAGTGGTCTTTCTAGTATCCATAGCCATATTTTTATTTTTAACATTTATCACCACCCTGAACGCATTCTCCAATGATTTGGGTTCCCAAAGGTTAACCTTGTGTTGAATTTTATCCTTTAAATTTCCTATGAATACATCAATCAGGTGCTCATTTGGAATATTCATTACCTTTATATTCAATCTTTGGAAGTTCTCAATGTGCTCCGTAACTGAACCCTTTTTCTTGAGATTTATCAATTGGCTACAGAAGGTATTGCTCCATGTATCCTCATAGTGTGTTATCATTTCTTCTGTGAAAATTGTCCAAGTGACAAGTGATTTATGAGAACAAATCCATCAATAGCACACAAATTGATTGGGTTCTAATTATAAAGAAGAAATTTGTACCTTTTGTGTGTGTGGCACATCATGTAGATCAAAGAACTGATCAATCTAAAGTATCCATGTGATTGGATCCTTTCCATCAAACTTCCTCATATCAATATTAGGAAAGTGGTTGGTCTTCAACCCAAAGTTGGAGTTTCTCCAGTTTTGGTTCATCTTCCTTCTGTCCTCATCATGAATTTCATGGGATACATTTATAGTTTTAAGTGGCCTCTCTATTAGGAAATTTTTCAATCCTTCCATGATCTCCCTTTTTAAGCCATCCATATTAGTATCCATTATTTCCTCCAACTTAACTTCAGTTGAATCAATCATCCCTTGTAGTTCATATTTTTTTATTGTCTTATTTTTTAAATCATTTATGTCCCTGCGCATTTCTTCACCTTCATCAAGAGTCCAAGAAGGATTGTCTGAAGGATTATTTGGTGTAGAATTTCCATTTTTTGGTGGCATGTTGGACAAGTATCACTTTTAGACCTTGATTTTGATGTGGTTCTGCTAGACGATCTTTCTTCTGCTATATCTCCAAACTTTCGACCCTTCTGGGTCTGAAAATTTTGTTTTGTAGTTCTCTGATATGTCTTCTCTGCAATGTCGTGGGTCTGATCAAAATTGGATGTGCCAAGTGGAATTTATGATAACTTCCCCACACCTTGTATATTGTTGGCCCTTCCAAGAGAGTGTACTTGTAAAGAGTGCCAAGAGCACAATATCTGATATTTGATTCTGAAAATTACACTAGAAATACTACAGACCTTCCAATGTCCAATGCAACTAGTCTCACATAATTTAGATACTTACTGAAAAAGCTATCATTTTTTTACCCGAAACACATATTTGAGACTAGTTAATATGACTAGTCAGCTACCCTATCTTACACAGGGTGTATCTACAAAAGTAGGATGACCCAGAAGCTGATTTTTTTATCAAACCTACCTTAATAATTTCTATGAATAGCCTCCAATTTTTACGGTCTGAAACATCATATAAAAAAATTTATAGAAAAAAAATTGCGATGACTAAATTCAGGATGATTCCATAACCCTATCTTACATGGGCTATATCTCCAAAAGTATAAGGCCTCGGGAGCTAAAATTTAAACCCCAAGTACCTTGATCCATCTACTAAATAAAATCCATGGATTTCCTTCTGAAACGTTGTAGAAAAAATGTTATAGAGAAAATTCCAAGGTGTCTCATATGCAGCATAAAAACCCCAAGTCCTTGAGCTCTGATACAAAATGTTAAGAACCAAATATCAAAATAGCATAAAAAACCTCAGAATAAGTACTCCTTGACAAAGAGAGAATTTTAGATAATAATACTCTTTGAGGGGGAAACCTCCTTATATACCACATAAATTTACAAATACAAGATGATTCCAAATGAAAAGGTTTCCTTGGTATATATAGGAGACTAGGAGGTACAATTACAACTAATGGACCCAAGCTGACATAAATAAAATAACAATACTAATGTAATATTCCCCAATTAAGGGGTAATGTGCCACTATTTAAGGCTTAACAGTCTGGTCTCTGATATTCGATATGGTGGACCCCATTTTCAGGGCACGGACCTATCAGTCGATCGATCCCTCAGGGTATCTCCCCTTCATCCCTCGGGACTTCAACCATGCATAGATCCATCACTCTTCTAGTATCAAATATTCGATATGTTGACATGGAAAATGACGCGGTCTTCCATGTTGACTCCTTCTGCATGTAATATATAACATGGATTTGTTACATCATCACATCCTCCACCCTTTTTTTATCACTATGTTGACTTGACATCTGTCATGGCACTGACATGGCATCATCATCATCCTAACGGGACATCAATCCCGCTAGGGTATCGGCCCCCCGAGCCACCGGAAAATTCATTGTTCTTACTTCATTTTATCACAATATATGATACTTTGATATTGGATCTCCATGATAACTTGGTATATGACATGGTTCTAAAATATATGTTGACATGGTGGATGATCTGGCTCTATATGTGGCGTTGATGTGGCTACCATCTTATCGAGTATCAGGTCCTCAGAACTTTAACAACACATTTCAATTTGTTACTCTGATATGTCGATATCTGATATGGTGATATCGCAATCCTTTTATCGTAGTCGTTGAACTATGAATATCAATAGTTAGGATTTAATCTATTATGATTTCACAGTTCTCCACAACAAAATTTAATGCCACTTGTAGGGTTCTGTGACTTTCCTATTTTTATTTAAACTGTGTAATGTGGCCTTTGCAATATAAACCAATTAAAAACAAGGTTCCCTATGCATGTGGGATAATCTGGTTGTGTTTCTTGGACCTTCATTGCATTAATAATCTCTTTATGTTCCCTCAAACTTCAAATCTCATTCTTCAATATGTGTTTTAACTCGATATACAGTCACATCATCAAGAAATCCTCATCATGATTGAATGAAACCTATGCATACCTGTCATGACATGTTTACAACTAAGTGTAATATCTCGCATACACTCAACAGTGCACATGGATATTCTTTGTTTCCTTTGTCTTTCCATGGATTCTTGTTGTTGGTTCTGGTTCGATCCTTCGACTTGTCATTTGCAGGGTCATTTTTCTAGCTTCCAGATTGATTGTTCACAATCTACCTACCTTCATTTTCATAGGGAGTCACTCATAAACATTGCACATCAATAGTGTCATCGATGACAATTAAATATGCAGAATCTTATCAACTCTCCCTCTTCCTATGAAACGAATGGAATCCATTCTTGTCATAGTCATGTCTTTCTTTGGCATCAATGACAACACAATTTCCAACAATCTCACCCTTTATCAGCTTCGTAGTCTTCTTCTACATATCCAATTATTTTCAAAAGCACTTCCTTATATTTTGAATTATCAGTTTCTTCTTCCTCCTTCATCAAGTTCTCATCAGACATATTTCCAGTATGTTGATTTACTTCATTGGTCTGATTGGAATTAAGAGAAGCGGCCCCATATCTGCATGAAATAATTTTCCTAGTCATACATTTTACAAACTTTGGTCCACTGATTATGTGAAATGAGATTTTATTTTGTGTTAGGAGTGCATTATGCACCAGCATGGATGTGTTTTCTTCTTGTTGTTGTTTACTCTTCCAAAAATTTGTAGTATCTTTATTTTGTTTGGTGGTGGAATTATGTTCTTTGTTTAGTGCATACCAAGCTATCTCATATTATTCCTTATCTTCCTTTTCTTTTTTTCTCTTTCGTGTCTTTTTATATTCTTGTCTAGAAAATTTTGTCATGCTTCTTCTATAGTCTCATGCTATTTGTCCATAGTTATTGCATTTGTAACATTCAACTTTGTAACATAGGAGAGAAAATGGATTATAGTTTCTATCAATAGGCCAATTAAAGCTTCTAGTATTGATGTCCACATGGTAATCCATGTAATTCTTGTGAGATATTTTATTCATATTTCTCATATAATCATTTATTCCATATGCTTTACAATATACTACCTTGTGACCAAAATTCTTTCAAGAAAAGAAATAACGAGGAAAAATACTTTGATACTTGGTTATGAAGGGTTTGTTGATTAAGGTTGGTTGTCATTGATGTCAACCCTTGAAGAAAGCCCCGCAACACAAAGGTTCGGGTAATGGACCCGATATTGTTTGATTTAAAGATGACTCATTATTTTCTTGTCATGGTTGATAAGAGGTAAATATGGATGAACTCCAAAGTGGTCCCCTTATGGTGAAATCCCTCACGGGAAGACGCTTTGCAGAGTAAGAAAACCCATGCTTAATTTTGGAATAATGAGATGAAGGACAATGAATTTGTCAGGTAAACTATCCTATATGGATAGTTCTTGTCATTCCATTTTTGGTGGTATGTGGAACATCACATAGCTCCTCACAGTTAGAGAGTTATGTCCATGAGAAGTTGGAGACCTCAGGTTTGGGTAATGGACCCAAGTTTGTTTGATGGATAATGGTATGAGCTATGATATATTTTCAAATAATACTATTCTATATGCATAGTACATGTCATTCCATTTTTGTTGGTATTTGGAATGTCACATAACTCCTCACGGTTTGAGAGTTATGGCCTTACGAAGTTGGAGGACCCTCATATGTCATCTAGAAGCCCCAAAAGGTCAAAGTAGTCAAAGTGGTTTAAGATTTTTTAAAGGTAAATAATAAAGTGAAGTAATGAGTGTATTATAATTCAAAGTGAATACAAAATAAATTATTTCAATAATAAATTTAATGGAGAAATTAGAATTGGATTAAACCTAAAATAAGGAAAGTAGGGCCAAGTGACCTAGAAGATATTTTTAAGGAAGCTATTTGGAGAGTATAAATAAGAGGCAAGGCTCTCTCATTTTAATCACACTTGAGCATATTGAATATCTATAGGTGTATGAGGTAACCAAGGATATATAAGCTGAAATTTTGAGGGAAGGTGAAAAAAAGAAGGCCGAAATGCAAGGAAGGATAAATTCTTTTGATGGTGCTTTCTAAGTTACACTCCATGGAAAATAGGGTTTGTGGCTAGTCTTGAAACTAGTCAAAAACAGGGGTTTCGGGTAAAAATGTCATAACTTCTTCATAACAGATCCAAATTTAGTGAAACCAAATGTGTTGGTTAGGGTACAGTCTATAGTATGTTTTGTAATGGTTTCATATAAATTTAAAAAATATTATGTGCGGGGCATGCTTTACAAGGTCGCTCTCTAGAATAAGCCAGAATTCAGCAAGGTATGCCATTTTTGCTATAAATCCTTTTCTGAGAGGTTCCAAGTAGTGAAACCTAGAGGAATTGCATAAAACACATTGAAGAAAATTGTATATCATTTTCATATCTTTATACATTATAGGTACAAAGTTATGATTACTTCAAGTTAGGGTTGTTGACTAATCCAAAACTACGCATGTGAGACTAAAGAAAAGTTTGATGAAAGTGCTAATCTCTTGTTGTTGAAGTTAATGAAGGTTTGCAGGAATGTGATCATATACACCAGGTCTATTACAGAGATACAAATCATATTTGGATGATGAAATTGATGAGGGCTTTTGGTTGAGGTGCATGTTGAGTACATGGTTGAGACAAGTAGTTGATGAGTTGGCACATACATGAGGTGTATAGTTGA